>QLOR01002563.1:0-40037 GCA_003313825.1 Sarcodon aspratus | reverse complement strand
CCCTGATGGGTAAAAGAAAGGAGAGAAACTAGTTTTGCACACAAAACATTGGGCGGGAGGTGGTTGCTGCGGAGGGCGTGTAGATGCTAATACGTCTGCGAATGTGCCTAGGACCTGGTCGAGTCGTCTTGCTTTCCGGAGCAGCGCGTGAGTATGTGCGAGAGGAGGTGTCTTGTAATTCTTGCAGTAGACTTGTATCGCTGACTTGATGGCGGAAAGAAATAAATGTCAGCTCAAAAAAAAAGGTCCTCACATGAAGAGACGGTGAGGAAATAAATCGTGTTCCTTACCTCGCCAACGTCATTCGTCTCGCACAATTCATGGATAGTACGCCGAGTTGAATGCTCTTTGCAAGAGATAACAGGGACCATATTTCCCGAATCGCCATTCCAATGTACCATAGTCGTTTGGTCACGCTTACTGTGTTTAACCTGTTACAAAAAAGGTTAAACATGATTATGAGAGCGAACAGAATCAAATAAAGGCACCGGTTGTATATCAAAACCAAACCTGTGCCCGGCAGTCCAGGCACAGGAGACGTGAAACTCTTTAGAGCAATCACAGCAGCGGACGACTGCTCCTTCTGCATTTGTACATAAGCAACAGCGCTGTGTTTCGACATTGAGTCAACAATCTGAGGCCGTAGGAACTTAGCGGATACATACTGTTGACCACCTGTGAGGGTTGACAACACTGACTCCTTCCACCAGCCGCAAGCGAGCGACATCACTAAACGTTATTTCTGGGATGAAGGCAGCGCAGAGGACATGAGCCCAACCCTGGCCTTCAGTAGGCTTCTCTGCACGGAGGAACGAGTCCGGTGGAGGGTACGTTTCCTTGCAATCCCGATCTCGATATGTTTTCGGACAAAGCACACAATCAACATGCTTAACAAAAGGACATGAATGCAAGTTTAGTAGATGGAGTAAAGGAAGCGTACAAAAGACGCATCTTGCGTTTTCTCATTCTGACAAAGGTCACAAACCCATACATCTGGTCTTTTAGAGTCCAAAACTACGCCGCAGGCACCTGTTTGAAGCGTCAGCAAGTCAATGATTGTCTGAGCAATGCAAATTTGCGTACTGGCGTGGGTCTGGAACCCGCATCGCTGGCATTTCAGGACGTTACCTACAGGGCCATGATGATGACATGCAGAACATCGAAGTTGTGGCACTGAACTGCCTGACGGAGGTGGAGTAGTCTGTAAAGGTGTTGCCGATGTCTGAATACGGTCATGTACGCCCTAAAGAAGGAAAGACACTGTACTGACCTTCGCTCGTTTGGTGTTTGGACCGTTCAATGGTGTTCCTTCTCTTTTCTCGATGCCTTTCCCTTTTACAGGCAAAGAGTCTTCGCGTATCACAGACTTTGTGAAATCTGCATATTTCCTCCAGTTTAGTCCACACTCGTCGCACAAAATGCTACTCGATAGGCCTTTTGGGGCTTTCCACCACTGCCAGGACTCGCTGGTTTTGCAAGAAGCACAAACAACGTTACTCCGCGGTTGCTTTATAATAGAACCTTCATCATCAGACGACACAGGTATTGGAATTTCAGTGGGCGTTGATTTGCCGGTAACGCGTTCCCGGCGCATACGGGCGTTCTGTTCCCCTACCTGAGAGCTATGAAGATATCAGTAAATTTGTTTGAATGAATGAAGCTGTACGGAACACACCTCTTCCAATGACCATAGTATCGAACGACTTCATAAAGAGAGCGCGTGCCAATCTCTTCACGCACTGGGCGCAGTTCTGCACCGTGCTTGAGGATTGCATCTTCGAAGGTAGCTTTTTCCTCAAGGCTCCAATCTCTGTCGATGTATCTCGTTTCGCTTTTCTTCCACTATAGTGGCCATAAGCGATAAAGGTGGAGATAGCACTATAGAGACTATATACGTTACCTTCTCTTGCCGTGAAGGCGACTTAAGCTTCACAGACACCATGTCTTCATGGTTATGCCAAGCCGTTGAAAGCGCCTTGACGACCTCGGTCAGCCAGTCGACGTTGGATCGAAGTTCCTGTCTCGCTGACATTGCCTTCTTGCATTTCTCAACTGTCAGCACGATGTAAGAAAGCAACAATTCGAGTCTATCCTTATACACTCACATTCAGTCACTAAAAAAGGTACCATCAGCGTGATGAATCAATCAGGTTTGCAACATACACACATTCGTCTTCTGACATTTTGTCAACATAACTGAGGACTTCCAGGGTCGAATCCCCTCCACGCTCTTCAATATCTGGGCATGATGAGCATCCTTGAAGAGCAGAGAATGTTTCAAACACACCTGGCAGAGGCGTGGGGTCAAGCACAGGAGGAACGTTTGCCTGATATTTCGGGCCAACACGAGTCGCGATGCGTGGGAAGATGAAATCGTCGGGATCTGATGGAACTAAATTAGGAAATGTCACGCAGTCAAAACGGGTGACTTGCCGAGGGTATCCTCCGGAAACGTATGCACGCTTCAACGACGTTCCAAACCTGTCAACCACAAGGAAAATGGCAAGGCAAAGTGCAAGTTACCTACCCGAAATACCTGAAGGGCCACATCTTGAAATGCTTGATCACGGCGCTCTCTTCGAGCTCCGCCTGTTTGCGGTCTTTCCGAGGGCGGCCTGGACCACGAGATCGGCCTGTTGTTGATTTGGGTTTTCCTGGTGCGGGGGTAGGGTGGTGGATAATTTCGTGACTGTCAACCTCTTCCTCGTGCTGTCTTGAACATGGTGCGCATGTCCAACCGTAGCCTCGTGAAGGTTTTGCCAACAGAGGAGGCTGCACACAGGCCATATGGAAAAAGTTCTTACATCGATCACATTTTACAGTGTCTTGTCTGAGGATATTTTCAAAATGTGTTCCCTAGGATTTCCAGACCCGGAAAAGGAAAACTTACGGAGCACACCATTGTTGACATGTATCGCAAAGTCGGATATTGTCGGTCAAATCCGGAACGATCTCCTTTTCTGCGACAACGTATTCGTATCGTGATTGTAGAACCTCTCTTACATGATCAGGAACTACGAAAAAATGATGCATTAATTTTCAACTTGAGAAAATCCATAACATAGAGAGAAAACTAAGACCTACGGTTTTTGACGTCACTTGTTTGGATGACATCGAATTCTTTTCTGATGTAAGGGTCGAACAACCGGTTGAAATAAAACCTGTCAGGACGCTTTTTCCAACCGGCTAAATCAGAAATCTTGTCTCGGTGAAGAACAAAACATTTGGCCCGCAGTTGATTGATCTCGCAGATTTCAGAATAAATGGCGGCCAACAAGAGGCGACAGTCTACCACGACTCGATCAGACACATCACCGGGGCGATAATACCAGGCCAAGCGGACTCGAGTATATGTCTCCTTTCCTTTTCCACGACCCTTGACTGCGCCTTCAGGCGGAAGAAACTCCATAATTCGCGCCACAGAGTAAGGGGTGCCATCGCGGGTTGCCCATGATGGAGAACAGTAAACGTGGTCTGAAAAATCGGAAATTTATCGCTTGTGCAAGATAGGAATGCAAGAAGGGTGGTATACCGTTTATTTTAACAATGTCGCCATTCTTGAGGGGGATTTCGACCGACATGGCCGGAAAATGTGGATGTCGTAATCCTCGTCAAAATCTCGAAAATAAATCTTGAAGGACTCAGGAGTCAAGTTGAAGACAGTATACAAATGCTGGTGATTTCTTGTGGACGATTTGGCGTGAATGCCGATGGGGGAGATGAAGAGAGGTCGGTTGAAGAGTGGGCGAACGAGAAGCCGCTCACAAAATCAAACTCAGCGCTCCGCGTCGTTGTTCTCCGATCACGACACTGCTTCTCTGTTATTAAGAAATTCACGACCTATAGTATACCCAACTGCTTGCGCCACCGTATACATTGATATTTTCCTAAATTATAAACCCCGGAGGGGGCGTTCCACGAAGTTAATCCATACTAGTCTTACGGTCAACAGAGATCATCTCCCAGATTGCGGGTGCCAGTGGCATGACAGGCCCTTCACCGCATTGTTCCCTGCTGCATTTTGCCATTTCGAGTTGGGTAAAGAAACCCCCGCCCGGCGTGATGCATTGAGTTATTCTAACCCATTCATAAATATCAGGCCGCGAGGCGATAACAGATGGGCGTGACCCATTGATGAAACAGCTCCTGGCAATTTGGTTATCACAAGAAAGTCGCACGACTGGCGGCACGAGGGCTGAATTACGACATCTTATTGCAAGTACTCCACTGAAAACTGAATCATTAGTGCATGTGTCCTCCGCATGCAAAGATGCATTTATATCACGCCAAAGAGCTGCACGGGCTACCAAGTTGGAGCCGACCCTTTCTACTCTTCTTGACGCCCTCCCCATGAAGATCGCGTTTGAGATCATCACCACCTTACGAGTCAGCAACAATTGCAGATGAGAAAGAACTACGACAAGGTAGGATATGGGCACGTGATGCGGGATGGTTGAATCAAAATCCGTTATCAGTGTCCTTCCAGTTAAAATCCATGCTGGGTCTATTAATTCAGGTGTGGCCGGGTTCTACGCGTTGACCTTTTAGCCTTATAAGGTCCGTACTTCGACGACATCCAATCAACCTCGTCGGCGGAACGCGTAAGTTTGAAGTCGGAAACTAGCGAACCAGTGCGATAAGGAAATCGAATCACAGTCGTCGGAATATTTAAACTCGCCGATCCTGTCCTGCGGCGGTCTCGGAGTTATGAGCTGTGTTTTTGTTCAAACGGACACAATAGCGACCTATGCTACCGCAATGCTATTATTGCATTGAGCCATTCGATGCTGGAGCCAGAACGTTGAACATAGAAGACCGCCGAGGACAACCTTGTCTGTTGACGAGGTTCTATGTTATTCCCTCCTTCGAGGACACTTCAATCAATCTTCTGCGGATTCAGGTCATGCATGGGCTTTGACGTTGGACTTATATATCCGTGCAAACTCTTTTCGAGTCATCACATCCATTGCAGTAAAGGCACACGAGCTAAATCTAGCCTGAGGTCGGCCGCGATCAAGGGACCAAGACAATTGCCGAAATGATTAAGCTGATTATGGGCACATAAGCATCAATTCTTTCGACGGTCATGATACGAATGGTTAGAAGCGTACCTTCGAACTGGGTGACGTCTCCTGTTCTGTCTCCCTGCACAGTGCACATTGATCAAACTGTGTTGATTTCATGAAAGATTGGCAATTGTATAATCTTCTCATAATTGAGACGTAATTGGAAAGTGATAAGGGAAGCTATACCTGGACTGCAAAAACAGTAAGCGCCGCTTGGATCTGGGCGTTTATAACTTGAATGCACACACTTGGCATTACCAAACCCAGCGACCACTACATGCTCACAGCGATATATCGAACATATCCGGCCTTCATTACACACCGTTCAAGGTTCGTACGTGTAAGCAACTGAACAATTCATTGTTGTGGTAATCGCCAACAAGAAATGATACATACAGTTTTTTCGATCGAAGTTTCATGTAGAAACCAGAGAGGAAAGCCCGCCCACGTACTGCCACGGTGGTTGGCATATTTGGCATAAGCAAGCCTGTACGACACTGTGAAATACTCGTCAGTATGTTCCGAGAAGAAACCCGTAACACTAGTTCTGATCGGGACAACGCTGAGATCATCAATTCAATGACTACTGTGTGAGATACGGATAGCTGACCTTGTGTTTCATGGCCGTTAGTAGCCTGATATAAACTCAACTTTCCAGTGAATCGTGCCTTTGGTGGACCGCCAGTTGAGAAGAAATATGGTCGGCGACTCCGATGTACATAGCACAGAGTTAGCAAATGCTTTCCAAGGGCCATCCGCGAGGCACCGCTCACAGTGCTTTGGCAGCATACAATGCGTTTATCTTTAAAAATATCTTCCGAGTCCTCCCATAGAACCCACAATAGCCATAATTCACACAGTCCCTGACATTGTATGAATACTCGCGTTCGACTGTAACATGATTCCATGAATCGTGTCAAGCTCACCTGAAACAATCTTGCTGATTTTGAAACCAGGCTCCCCGGGCCTCAGACGCACCAGTAGTAGTAGGCCGCTGGATCGATCATTTGAAATCCATTAACCACAGCGCCAGTAGTATAAGTGGCATCATAATATGTGTGCCTGTTTGCAGTGAAACACAACGGGTAGCAGATTATTGGGCCTTCGTTATAGCCCTCACGAGTGCTGAGCGGTTTGTGGAGCATCGGCGATCGCCTGGTATTTGGATGAAACTTGAACGCTGAACAGTTGTATGATCGCTGGTATTGGATCATGATGCAATTTCCTATTTTTCCGACAAGTCAGCAGTCGCCGGACCAGGCTGGCCACAAGTGTTGAACGTTGAAAATCCGGTCCTCCCATATAACAGATGTTCGCTGACCCCGAAATACAATACTATATGCTACTAATAGAGGACCTATATGTGCTATGCTACATCACAAGATTAATGAATCTAATAACCGAGAATTATGATATACGGATACGCTTAAAAAGCTCCTGGTATCGCAAGGTGGTATGTATCCATCGTAAGTCGTAATAAATGTGTCCTAGTCCGTGCATGTTCATGATATCGTGTCGTCGTTCAAGTACTGGAAGTTCTCGTGCAACGTCGCTTGGCCGGATCTTTACCGTCCTGTTCGATATTCGCATCTTGCTCGTGCTGTCTCTTATTGCCTCTCTTTCCAAGCTGTCGACGGTCGCCTGCCAAAGGGTCCTCTATCAAGACCACCTCCAGGATATTTCCCTTCTTATCCTCGGTAATCTCATACTTTGGTGGAGGGGTATTGTCCCACGTAAAACCTTTAGCCAGCGCATCATTTAGCCTCCTATCCGCTTCATCAACCCTCCTCCTTGCTTGCATGACCGAAGGTATATTCATTTGCATTATATCCTGGACAGTAGGAGGGGCTGTACGTCGCACTGGTCGTCCCGCTTTGATCTTCTTGGAGTCATAGCCAAGGTCAAACACGGTCTTGATGGTAACATACCGAAGTTCTTCCCAAGCTTCGTGATACTCGAGCTCAAGGTGACGAGGGCCAAGAGGCAGGTAGTCCTCCCGGTGTACGCGGCTTGATCTGCGGATAGATGTAGCGGCTACAAGTTTCTTCCCATTTCGCAAGGAAAGCATATGGTGAGACCGGAGTGATTGATTGTTATCTACTTGGTGAGCTGCTGATGACGCTCCAGAATTAACGACCACAGCCATAGTAGGTACGATCAGACTATCACTCGTAGCGTCATCTGTATCAAGAGACCCAGGAGACGGAGTGATCGGCTCAATTGAGAATTGTTCAGCCGACGAGGAGGTGGGTGAAACTTGATGGTGCGACCTCATTTGTGTTACAGGAGACAATGGAGTGGTTCCCAAATGAGGTTCAGACACTGAACTGTCTAGCGCCATATGAGCGTTCGATAAACCTGATTCTGGAGAGTCGCCATCGTTTGTGAACGTGGTGGCGAAACGGGTGGAGATGGCCCGAGCATCCTGAGGCTCGAGCGGAGCTTGCTTAGACATTGCAGTAGGTAAAAATAGTGGGTGGGAATGTGCGGGACCAATGAACATCAATGATTGATCTGCCTCATCTTTCGATAATCCAGAAGCCGACGTTTCCAACGAGGCCTTGGGCAGAAGATCATAAGTGCACATGACGGGACCACGATCGTTTCCGGACTTGATAATAGACGTGGGTCCAGGGGAGGAAGTATTAGATAGTTGGGCATACGATGGATGAGAATTAGCGTCAATGCTGCGAAGAATGAAATGATTGCGAGATGTGCCGGATCTCAATGCTGGAGGGTTGGATCGCCGGATTAAGCTCTGTGGCGAGAATGGAAGCTGAGTGCTTACCTTGTACAGACGTGGTCGTTGTACCTCCGGAGCTTGAGTGCATTTCTCGCATGTATCTCTGTGCTACGATGCCGTTCATATGAAATTAAGAGGAAGGAGCGAGGGGGATGGTCAAGGTATTGAGGCTGTTGGTCCATAGACAGCCAGGAATGGGAATGTTTCTTTCCCAATTATGGAAATGATCACCGCCACGCCGGTCACGGTCACCACCCGTTGACAACTCATTTTTGAGCTCGATTCTGGCAAGATTGCTCTAAAAGAACTACGGAAGTTAAATTTTAGCTCAGGGCATTCCGAATGTATTTTATATATTCATTTATTTTGAGCCATGGAACACAGGAATGGGAGTAGTATAATAGCGTCAAAAGTGACTCAAATCATAGATTTTGAATTGACGGCTTCGACAACAAGATGAAGCCTCCAATTGCTCCCAAAAAATTTGGGCTTCATTACCTGTGCCATATAGTATACAACTTCAACTCTCAAGATGATCTGTGAAGCTTCTATTGCTGTGGAAGCAGCTAGTTTTAGTGACCACGACGCGTGATTCTGAGCGCCTGTGACACTCTGACATCAAATGCCTCCGCGCACTCAGACGTCTAGGGCGTTTGGAGTCGATTTATCTCAAAAAAATGCCGGCATATAGCTAGCATATAATAAACATGATCGGAAAAAGACCGGGATCAAAGGGAGTAATGTGTTGAGAGCAAAATTTGATTGTTCAAACCATTGTCAAGGTGGTCACTGGTATGTACAATGATAACAAAAACTACGACTTGCGCAAGCTCCTGGCCTACATATACAGGACAGAGCTCAACCCCTCCAGTATCCGGGCTTGATAAATGGCATAGGGGTGATAACGCCCTTCCTGAGCTTATTTCGTACTTCAACATCTACTTCGGTCCCCTTCTTGTGCCACCCTGGTGGGACATAACCCATTGCGATATTTTTCCCTACTGTCGGAGATGGAATGCCGGACGTAACAACACCTAAATTTTAGTGTTAAGAAAATTCATCTCGATGAAGCAGAGCAGAAGAATTCACCAATGGCCTCCCGAGTGGCTGGAGAGTATATCTGTGCCCCCTCTGGAAACCGCGATCATAAGGTTTCTGCACTTATGGAGAAGAGAGAAACATACGCCTCGCTGGAGCTCCTTCAACGATGAGACCTACTCTTCGTCTGGGCGGACCTTCCTTCAAGTGTTTCATCACGACTTCTGCACCAACGAATCCGCCGCTCTCTCGCCGCTCCTTTCCTATCAACCATGTTAATCCTGCTTCTACAGGTGTAGTGTCTTCGTCCATATCTTGACCATACAAACACAAGCCAACTTCACTGCGTAAACTATCTCTTGCACCAAGACCGGCTAGCTGTACTGGAGACTTGTATAACAATTTCGCCACCTCCAACGTTTCGGAAGGTGGGATGGAGATCTATATCGTGCTTGTTGCTAAGAAGAGCGCAAACGGAGAAAGAGCTAAAGTTTGCTCACTTCAAAGCCATCTTCACCTGTATATCCCCCACGCGATACGTGTAGATTATAGCCTTCTATTGGGACGAATGCTGATCGGCCAAATGTAAGCGACCGGAGGTCAAACGAAGTCAGACTCTGCAAGTATTGTGCCGCTTTCGGTCCTTGAAGCGCAATTAAACCCCATCCTTCCATAACCTCTATTTCTACTTTGCCCTTGCTAGATTTGTCGCTTAAGTTCCACTCATCGAGGTGGAGTCTAAACCAACTCAGATCTTTATCGCGCGTTCCAGCATTAGTTACAACGTAAAAGGCATCTTCTGCATGTTTGGTGATGATAGTGTCGTCAATGATACCACCTCTTTCATTTAGCAGGACAGATAAAGTGGAAGAATAAGGTACCATAGGCGATACAGAGGAAGGAGTCAGCCATTCCAAGAAGGCCGCAGTGGTTGCTCCTCGAAAACTGCCATGAGTTGTCAAAATATAACAGCCGAAAAGAAGGGAAGAGCTGACTTTGTCTGAACCATATGCGCTACATCGAAAAACCCCACGCTATTCCGGACATGCTTATGACTTTCAACTAGATGGTAGAATGATTAACGAGAGCACCCGCAACTGTATAGATATTGTGCTTGCCTTGTCCAACAGTTCCATACGACAAAGGCATGGAATATCCGCAAAAAGGCACCATCTTGGCACCATTTTCTATATGGAAGTCATAGAGTCCGGTTTTCTTGAGCTGTGGTTATGGACAATATGAGCGGCGCTTGTTTGCTGCCAGTGGCGGTAAAGTATCGACTTGCATTAGTTGTTCCCGTTGCCAATGTGCGCACAACGTTCAACGTAGATGACCTGGCCACATTATTTCGACACCCAGTAGCCAACAACGAGAGCAACTGAGAGTGCATGAGAGACTGGCGAATTATAAACTGCTTGACGTCTCATAGTGCGCGGTACCACGTGAATGGACTCCGATGACCTCCGTGACGCGGGTCTCCGAAACGATTGCGACTCGATTCCGGCCGCAACAATTTTCATAGGCCTCATCACACGAGCGAAACAGGTTATGGCCAGGGCGACTCTTCCCGACGTACAGTATTTTAGTACGTTCAGTTGTCTTTGCACATGGGTGCTTCTGAGTTATTACCATCTGTCAGGAGTAAAGGAGAGTTCCTGGACCTGGCCAACGATGCTTGGCAGTATGTAGGTTGTCTATCTACGCACATATAGACACACCACACTAACATATCGACGATAATGGAAGGTTCCCGGGGCCGGCACACTGACAGGCCGACGGTTCTCAGCATGCCCCAATGCCCACTGCTTAGCCGAGATCAGTATTCAATCCCTAACGTGAGCAATATATCCCTCTCTGAACGTGTATCTTTCTACCTCGAGCCATGTCAGCAATGTCTGTTGAGCAGCATCTGCTTCAAATGTAAGGTCGTGCCCAATTGACCGTGTTTGCAGGTGTTGTCCAACAGCCTTAGATCCGAATCTGTCAATTTGTGTAATATTTTCCTATTTTCCAAGGAAATACCGAAAATTACATGAAAAGTGTCACGGCCGTTGTGGTACTAACTGTCACTAGTTCCTTGCCTTGTCCAAGCCCCCCAAGTCATGATTAAGCCTTATCTCAGCCTCAGCACAGCCTGCCGGTGATTTATTCGTTGCCTTGAGAGTTCCACTTCCCCAGGATCCAAGCGCTTCTGCCGCGAACTCATTTCTTCAGATCGCGGGGACCTTATCCATCCAACTGGCCTTCACTTTCGCACGAGCTGGATTGGCTGCGTCGCTCAAGGCATTCTTTATCTGCTAAATGAGATTCGAACTGATACTAGGTTAATCATCAACAACTGTTCTATTAGTCTAAAGATTGTACCATGGTCTAGGGCTTGAATTGTAAGTCCATTGATTCTCTTCCGGATGTGCCTCGACATTACGCCGCTCCACATTTCTTGCCATCACACCTCCTATGGCCTTAATGCCTCACTTTAATATTGACTCTTGTTTGCAACGCTTCGATAGCGCGAAATTTGCCACTCCTCTATCACAATCAATCATTGGTCCGTGTCATTGTGTGAACATTACTCCGTTTACGGTATCCTATTTATTGAACTGAGAGTTGCTTCTTCGACATCTCTCTTTCTCCCTTCATCCGCTTTGTGAGGCGACATGTCTGGATCATCCATCTTGGAGAAGGGATTTATCCCGACAAGGACTGCTGCCAACCCTAGAGGATTTGACCTACTCTTACTCAGTTTCCATACACTAGGTCAGGACCCTCTTAATATCATGGTATAAGTCTGTTTAATGTCTGAAGTAAAGGTATCATTTACTCGGATATTGGCACTTCTCCATTGTACACCCTCAATGGTCTTTGGGCTCCTAATGGACCTGTTCCATCTGAAGAGGACGTTATTGGCGGAGTCAGTGCAATAATATGGGCTTTAACCTTGCTGCCTCTGCTCAAATATGTGTGTATTATGTTTCCTTCACCGTGTTTGTTGCTAACGCAAGATGACCAGGTGTTTATCTGCCTGAGATTTGGGACCGGAGAAGGTCCGTGTTCGCCACTTCGTCCGACACTTTTATATATTGATTTTTGCTCCAAGGCGAGGGTGGTACCTTTGCGCTTTACCAGGGTCTATACCCTCCATCGCCCAAGGACTTGGACTCTGACAGGATTCTCACTGGGGATACACACAGAGAAAACACCAAACCAGCTCCAAAATTATACGAGTCCTTCAGGTGGCCTCTGTTGATCTGGGTAAGCGCTCGGACGTCCTGCTTTACCCATCTTCTAACGGGTCTATTTCAGTGTTTGCTCGGAACATCCTTAACCATGGCTGATGGTATTTTCACGCCTGCTGTGTCGGTTACTAGCGCGGTCGCAGGTATTCAATACGCCAAGCCTTCGTTGACCACTGTGGATGTTACTGGAATCTCGATCGTCAGTCACTTGCGTGAACCGTTTCTTAGGTCGTTTTGATGATTGTTGCGTAGGCATTTCTCGTGATATTCTTTCTTGCTCAGCCATTTGGAACGTCGAGATTGGCTTTCACTTTCGCTCCTAGTAAGCCCTAGGTCTCCACCACAGTTTACAGCTTTTAATTTTTACAACAGTAACCCTTGTATGGTTCCTTTTGCTCGCCGCAACTGGAATTGTCAATATAGTAGCCCATCCTGGGATCCTTCGCGCGTTCGATCCGTCAAGAGCTATCATGCGTAAGCGAGTTTATCCCCACATTTTCGTGCTCTAAAAGTATTGCTTTCAGTCTTTGTACGCACCGGGAACTATAACCTATTATCTGGCGTCATTCTTGCCCTTACTGGTTGTGAAGCTATGTTTGCCAAGTAAGTGCCAAGTGTCTATGGGCCGTGTATAGACAAAGCTAAGCACCATGATAGCTTGGGACAATTTAGCAGGCTCTCGATTCAGGTGGCTCTCCATATAGGACTGCCTGGAACATGATTAACTATTGGCACAGATTTCGTTTACTGGAGTGGTTTATCCCGCTGTCGTTCTTGCCTATCTGGGCCAAGGTGCTCGAGTTATCGTGGATGGACAGTCTGTGATGTCAAACATATTCTACGCGACTATTCCTGGAAAGACACAAGGGCCTTTATACTGGTGAGTTCTTGAACGCTAGTCGAAACGTAATATAACTGACGATTAATTCAAAGGATCATTTATGTCTTTGGTATCCTCGCTACTGTCCGTTTTATACCTTCTTGGCTTGTTGATGGAGTGGCTCATATCATTTCAGCTCATAGCATCCCAGGCCTTGACCACTGCGACCTTCAGTTTGATTCAACAAATTGTCAACATGAAGAGTCTTCCGCCGTACGTCGCCTCCAATAAACTTTAGTAAAGCAACTCAAGAAAAGCAACTAATAGTATCCGCATGGTATATACATCCGACAAATTATACGGACAAGTATACGTGCCGTTAGCAAACTGGATATGTCAGTGATTTGCAATTTCTTCTGCTGGTGGCATTATTCACTTTTCTGTAGTGATGTGCGCCACTATTATTGTAGTCGGTGCCTTCAAGAGCTCTGTTCAACTGAGCAATGCTTATGGGTTCGCAACTTCTGGATAGCTTTTTCTGATTTTACGACTCTGACAGTGGATATATACATCCTCTAGGTTTGCGGTAGCAACTGTCATGTTCTCGACAACCATATTGATCGCCATCCAAATGCGGTTTGTCAAGGGTCTCCCTTTAATAATTCCTATTGCGTTCTTCATCTTCTTTGGATTCCTCGACGGTAGAGTAGCATTTATTGTTGGATTGCCTATTCATTGATGATCCGTATTAGGTCTGTTTTGGGGCGCTACTTTGATCAAAGTTCCTCAAGGTGCTTGGGTCCCTCTCATGCTCGGAGTAATCATGTAGGTTTTTGTGATGGGTGCCATGTCGAAAGCTGATCTATCTACTTCTTAGGATGCTTGTGATGTCGTTCTGGACGTGGGTAAAGGTATAGTATGGTCGCATGGACTCTATGCTCCAAAACTGATATTGTTTACAGAGACTGGAAGACAAGTTCGACAACAACAATAGGAAGAATTTAAAACATTTCATCGTTCCTCATGAGGACGGCACAATCGAAATGCCCCCGCAGGGTCAACATGATCTTTACACCATACGAGACATGTCTGAGGCGGAGGCAAAGAAGGAATCGACATATTACTACCTTTCCGAGGTGTCTAGCAGAGATGACACGTCCTTAGAGAAGCCCGGAGAGAAAAGATTACTGACTCGAATCTCGGTACCAACCTGCGCTATATTCCACAAAACCTCTGGTGGAAGGGGTGTGCCACATTCGTTCGTTGGTACGACCTACGTTATGCTACCTTTCTGTGTGGCTGGGACTGATGAGTTTCCTGTAGAATTTGTACGGCAGTGGCCTTCTCTGCCTCGTGTGGTGGTTGGTTAATAAATATTTTGAGCGTCTGACATTTTCTAATGCAACGGTTGACAGATTTTCCTCTCTGTATGCGGCGTTGCTTCCCCCCGCGTCTCTTTACAAGATCGTTATGCTGTTGAAAAAGTACGAACTATTGAAGGTTTGTGACTGATTCACAACTATTGAATCAATCCTGATGGACGTAAATAGGATTTTACGGTGTGACGTATTATATCGGATATAGAGAAGACTTTGAAGTGGATGTACGCCGACGTTCCGGATCTGTCCGATTGTGGAACGCGTACTAATTTGTTGGTGTAGGCTACCGAGGTCATCAACCGTGTCTGCATATTGGAGGCAGGAGCAAACCCTCGCGGATCCAATGACGCTGTCCGATCTATAAGAGAGGCAGCTTCATCTGTTACACACATGTGAGTAGCCCAGAAACAAGTTCGTTCCATCCACTCACTGTATGTTCTGTGCACAGCGTACCCCATTATTACGTCTTCAGCAAACCTGTCCAGGGTCAGGGAAAGTTCGCGGTTGTTGCAAATGCGGTGAGATCCTTCTTCATCGAGGATGTGTATCGTGTACTTGGTACGTCGCGTTGTTACTATTTTGAAGCGTTAATAGGGTGATCTGATCGTATTTTTCCCTCTATCTAGCATCCATGTGTCCGGATACTATCGGATGGGTCAAGATCCCCAAACAGTTCGTTTCGTCCGTTTATGAGACGATGCTTGTGAGACTGATTATCTTCCTCGTTGCAGGACCCTTTTTGTTGGAGTTCAGGCTGAGATATGATCCCGATTTTTTTCACCTTTTTCCGTTTGCTAAGTATTTACGAGGGTACTTGTCAGGAATGAATGTAGTATTGTGTGTTCATTTACTTCATTGTCTGGGTGTCATTATATAATCCATGCCTCTCCTTTACGACCTTGAAATTGTATGAACAGGAGGGTTAATACCAGTGCATACAAGTAAAAAAAAGTATAATTGGAAATCTGAGCGTGGAGATTACAGTTTCTGAGACTGGTCACCAGACTGGAGATCCTCAGTTTTTGGGCGGTGCCAATCACAGCCACACTTTTAAAGTTCCATCACAAGTTGCCAAACCGTTTATAAGACTTTCCACATCGCAGCGTCAAGTGTTGAACGAATATCCCACCAAGTTGCATATCCTTAAAATTTCAGCTGGCAACAAGTAATGTCTCGTTTTGTGCGAGCTTCGAAATATCGGTGAGGCAGAATCAAGAGATCCAGCTGATTGACCCATTGAAAGCCGCTCGATTTACCCAGTCACGTCTTTGGCCAATCTGCAAAGAAAGAATGCAGCTTGGATAATGTCAAAGTCTCTTCCAGTGCATGGGATACCAATCTTATCGCCGCATCTGCTGTATGTTCTCTCTCATTGACACGCAGACACATATCGGCAATTGATCTTTCTATTTTGACTTGAAACTTTCGTACCATCCGTGTCTGCAGAGTTATGTCAGTCTCAACTGGAACGCATCAGGGGGAGGCGCTTTTGCCATCCTCCCACTTCCTTCGCCCTTCCGCCCACTTCCAAACAATTTTCCCAACAAATTGCCCGACATAATTCCTTTAGCCCGAAGCCACACCGGCCCTGTGCTCGACACCGACTGGTCTCCCTTCAACGATTCTATTGTAGCATCTGGAGGCGAAGATGGTAAAGTGATGATATGGAAGGTGGAATCCTCTGCGTTTGATGGATGGGGTCAGGATCACTGGGAACCAAGAGATTTCGATCCCGTTGCTCGCATAGATGGGTCCGTTCGCAGGATCGGTCAAGTCCTCTTTCATCCCACCGCTGAACATGTCCTGGCTGCAGCTTCTGGAGACCATGTCGTGAAGCTTTGGGACTTGGGAAACCCGGAAACTCCAAGGTCGACTTTGGGTGGTCATGGCGACGCTATTCAATGCATGGCTTTCAACACCGTCGGGAATGTAATGGTGACAACCTGCAGGGACCGTAAAATAAGGCTGTTTGATCCTCGTACAGGAGGTGACCCTGTACGAGTCGCTGATGGGCATGGGGGGATCAAGGGCGCGCGAGTTGTTTGGATGGGCGATAAAGATATGTTTGCGACGACTGGGTTCAGCAAGATGAGTGATCGTCAAGTAGGCATATGGGATGCTGGTGGTGTGACCAACCTTAAGATGACCATGTTGGATCAAACTTCTGGCGTCGTGATGCCGTTCTGGAGTGATAATAACGTTCTTTTCCTTGGTCAGTACTTTTTCCTTTTGTTTGTCCATCGGTCTTCTAACTTGTGGGCGGTCGTGTTGTTTTCAGCTGGCAAAGGGTAAGGCTTTGTTCTTTCTGAATCTCAGAATGTAGTCTGATTTTTTTTCTACAGAGACGGAAACGTGCGTTACTATGAGGTGGAATCAGATACTATGTATCCTTTATCCGAGTTCAAGTCTTCCGATCCTCAGCGTGGGATGTGCTTCCTCCCTCGTCGTGCCCTTGACGTTTCCGAATGTGAGATCGCTAGAGCATACAAAGTTGCTGGAAGCACCATTGAACCCATCGCATTCATTGTTCCCCGCAAAGTACGTAATTTTCGTTACTTTCAGTTATTAAAGATTGTTGCTTAGCGGTGTTTGAACGCAGTCTGATTCCTTCCAATCTGATATCTACCCACCAGCACCATCTTCTGAACCTGCTCTCACCGCCGGCGAATTCTTCTCAGGAAAGAGTGCCCCCCAGAAGCTAATTAGTCTCGAAAACGGGTCTGTGTCATCTGGGCCACAATCTATTCGTCCTCTCGTCACGTCTCCCCCTGCGTTGTCGAGAACAACGACCATGACATCTCCGGATTCGGCAACTCCCACGCAAACATCTACTGCAACCACTCCAAGGTATACTCCAAAAGAACCGGAACCACCCATCGTTTCGCCAACTTCTAGTACAGTTCCACCAACTCCTACCATTGTTCCTCCGACTCCGCGGTTCTCTGATAATGTACGTGTTAGTAATTCGTCATTCTGTCGTGTGACTGAGGTCTATATTGTGTAGTCGGGAGAAGTTACCCTACTACAACAAGAAAACTCCAGATTGGATGCAGAGCTACGAGAAGCTCGAGCACAGATCAGACACTTGGAACTTCAAGTTGAAGGCATCCGAGCAAACGCCCGCAAAGCGGCTCAATCCTTGTTAGAAAGCTAGACACTTGACACTTGATTGATAACCGGCTTCTTGGTTTGCTTTAGTGTTTGAATTTTGTTGAGATATATGTATATATGTCTCGTGTACCCTTCGATTATTGGAGGAGGTTGACTATAATGAGACGGTTTGACTGGTAATCCTTGCTTGAATTGTGAAAAAGCAACGGTTTGTGAGGGCCTCGAACCCTCGCCTCGACGCAACATCACAAGAGGCACCATCCGTGAGAGTGGGCCTCCCGCAACAGGTATCAGCGTCACGCTCTAACCGACTGAGCTAACAGACCATCAAAGGAACGCGAAATCAAATGATACAGAGACACGCACAGCCACATCTTGAGAGAGCCCGCCTTCACGCCGTCACGGTTCTCACTGCAGGCTCGTTTCCGAGACTTGGTGATTTGCAAACATGTTCTTCATCGTGCGTTTTGTTGTCCCTGCTTTATCACTTTGTGCACCTTTGACCATACTGTGCGATTCGCCATGACCAACTCCACAAACAACAGAAGGAACTAACGCACACCATTCTCCTCCACCCATCCTACTTTGGCCCACGCATGCTCCAGTTCCTGGAGTCAAAACTATATTCAGACGTCGAAGGGACCTGTTCAGGCCAATTTGGATATATCATTGCTGTGGTGTCCACCCTGGATATCGGGAAGGGGATGGTCTTGAGCGGAAGCGGTCAGGCCGAGTTCATAACTCGATATCGCGCTATCGTGTTCAAGCCGTTCAAAGGGGAGGTAGTTGACGGCGTCGTCAATAATGTTAACAAAGTACGTGTCTTTTTAGAGTCAAACCCTGCCTTTTTTTTGAGGGGGAAGCTTTATTATTGTCGTCTGTTATTAGATTGACTGACACGAGTCGTCCAGATGGGATTTTTTGCCGATGTCGGGCCTCTGACGGTTTTCGTTTCGCACCAAGTAAGTTCTCACCACCTCAACCCCTAGAACAAATATCGCAAACTGGCGCTCAATTCAACCGTGTTCTTATTTACTGATTTTATATTGGGCCTTAGCTCATCCATCCAGACATGAAATTCGACCCAAATTCAAATCCTCCATCCTTTGCTTCGGAAGATCAGGTAAATCAAACAACCACACAAATAGCACAGACATGCCCTTGCCCGCTCGCTTGCTCTCGAACATAAATTTTGACTCCCGCTTCACAGATTATAGAAAAGAATACCAAAGTTCGATTAAAGATCGTTGGGACGCGTGTAGACGCAACGGAGATCGTGCGTGATATATATCTTGATTTATCCCTTTCGTATTGACGGCTTTGGCTTGTCCAGTTCGCCATCGGAACTATAAAAGAGGACCATCTAGGAGTCATCGAGTAATCTCTTACTCTGTTATCATGTAGTCTGTTTGTTTTGTCAGTTGTCAGCCCTGTTTACTTTATATATAATACCAGATCACCAACAGAACTGGCTATATTATTTGTAAAAGTATATCACCAAAAGCTCAGTCTAGTCAGTTCATCCCAGTCTTCCCAAGATGTGCCATAGAAGAGAATATATATATATACTTCGAACATGGATTAAAGAATGTTTGGATTCAATACTAGCTACAATAAAATAAGTGCAAAACTGATGATTGCGGCCTAACACGATACGCGCAACGGAAAGGAGAAACGAAGAAAGCACACCAGGATTGCATATACACATACGCCTCACTCCTCATCTTCAAACCGTAATATCTGTGCATCTTCATCGACAGGAACGCCTCTATATCCACCCCGGCTCCTGAAGTTGAACATGACTGACTCATATGCGGACGAGACACTCTCCCAGGCGATTCCGATGACGCCGATCAAGAACCATGGAACTGAAGCCAGAGTAGACATAATGCCTGATCCACGATCATGAACGTAGCTCGAGTCGCCAGGCAGTCGAATCGTTCTATAATAAAAATGTCAAGAGAACGAGCTATATGAGCACATCAATTAACTTACCCTCTAGCCATTCCGCTACGGCGATAGTACCAGTAGGCCACTAGGGCGGTGAATGCGAATGGAATCATCATCACCGTCCACCAGAACAATGCGCTATGTCCATTGATTCCTGGACATGTGTGAGAGGTACCGCGATCAAGCCGTTTACCGCCCTCACACGACGAGACAGGAATCTTTCGGTATGCAGTCCTTTCGTACCAATAATCTTCGTCGCCACGACACGAATCGTCGTCAGGAAGAGGTTGAAGTCCCGGAACAAGGGCACATTCGCCTGCCTCGTTCCTTTCATGATTGAACTCGCTAGCAATAGAAAATTTCACTCAAAACATAACAAAACGCGGATATGTTGGTGAACGCACCACTCAAAATCGGACTCGGTGCAAGAACAGTACTTGACCAGTCTTTCCTGTGCTTTAGGTTGATTTCCAACAACACAATTTTTATCTCGTACACGACGATGATAAAGTGTCTGGTGAAGAAAAATCAGTTGAGGATTCCACAAAACGGAATATCATGCTAACCTGTTTACCAAATAGACATCTCTCCTCCCGTTCCTCACTAGGACTCCAAAGCTCAAAATCGTCCTTTCCGGGGTCCTCGAGATCCAAAAGACCTGACAGAAACTAAGGTGAACAGTAGATAAGCGCAGAAGTACAAGACAGCCTCACATTTCGTATGAGTGAGAGAACTGAAGTCAATATGGACTACAATCGTGTTGCTGGAACGAGGATAGTTGCCCATGAGAATAAACCTTCGACTAATGTCCTCAGTGACGGTGACAATGGATCGAACCCTCATCAGCGTGGATGTGAATTTGTACTCGCGCCAATTGATACCCTCATCCGTACTGAACAGAATGTGATCTGTGGGCTCTTCGTCGTTGGCCATGATAAGGATGGACCCAGAATCACCAAACTCCCACAAGTGCGCGTCCTTGTGTACCTCCTCCCAGGTGAATCCACCATCACGACTCAAAAATGTGTCACTGTCAGTGTAGGTAGCAAGGGTCTCTCCGACATTTCCAACAGCCATCAAAAGACCGGGAACCGAAGGTGTACTAAAGGTAGCACGAGGATCATAACGTTCGGTGTATCCATGGACATGAAGGGCACATCGCTGCAAACCGAAAGGCGTGAAAAAAAAGTACAACAAGCGGGAAAATAACATACCGTACTGTCACACTCGTAACTATGACCTAAAGAGTCCTTTGTTGGAGGCACCAAAGCTTTCCAAGTACCACCTGGAATAATATTAAATTAGACTAACACACTCAACACATAAAGTCAAGAGGCGTGCCGTCATTATGAGTGATGCGCGTTTGTAAACGTTTATTTTTGGTGAGTAGAGCATCTTGAGGATTTGACACAATGTTGGCCAAAGCAATCCCATCCAATCCGATCATTTTCTCGAAATCCACATATCCACGGTCATCTCTGTTAACAAACTGCGCGGATAGACCGAAATAAGTTCCGTTTGAATTGGATTTGAGGATGCTACCCCAGGAAGGATTTGGAGGATCGGATAATGTAACGTGTAAAAACACGGAGCCTGTACTCGACTCCAGAATCGTGTATGCCTGCATCAGCGTTCAGTGGCCGTGTTCAAAACATGGAAATTTGGTACAGGAGAATTCGACGTACATGCTGATCCGGACGTGTTTTAGGCGGGAACAACCCCGTAGCAAAGTTCACGCCATCAAGGGAGACTTGAAGATCGAGTGACTGCTTTTGTTCCTGATACTAAAAGGAAGTTCAGGCACCCAGAACACGAACAACAAAAAAACACATGACAATCCTACCTCAGCAACGATCAAAAACTCTGAGAACTTTGCAAATCCAACAACATGGTCAAATAACTTCTTCTTCTTTCTGTAATAGTTCGTTCCTTCGATCAGTTCGAGTGGGTTGTTAACCTGGAAAAGCCTTTGTGATCCTTTTTTGTCCCGGTAAGATTCGCAGATGATTTCAGTTTTATCGACATATATCACCGCATCTTCTGCCCAAGCACAGTTTCTGATATATGTATCGATCAATGTCCACCGTCTGCCATGATCTGTGGAGTAATATGCTTCAGCATGACATTCATTGCCAGAGCCAGAACAGTCTTTATCCCCTGTCCAAATTAGGTATTCTGAGGTCGGGTGGAAGTGAAGAACAGGTTGACCGAAAGAATTGGGTGCTGTGGGTGCGCTGGCTTCATGCCATGCTCGTCCTGTATCTGTCGTGTAGAAGTACTTGGAAGTCGCTGTGATGGCATACGCTCGATCATGGCTGTACTTGTGATGGTAGAACACGAGGAAGGTCTCCTCCGGGAAGAGTTGATGCCAGGAATATCCTTCATTTACTGATTGCCACAGACTGTGATCAGCGAGAAGAACAAGGATTGTCTGCGATGCGTACATTTAGACAACTGTCTAAAAGGCAGGAACGGTCGTTCAAACTCACCGTGGATTCCACAAAGTAGGCGTGCTGAATGACCGCAGAATTGAACTCGAACTTGAAAACACAGTTATTTAGATCAAAAAAGACACTGATGCAAGAAAAAAAAAAGGAATCGCACAGTTTGATGAATGATTTCCCCTTCGACTGGTTGAGCTGTGAAAATACAGTTCAATGCGTATCAACTTCATTTACGGAACGTTACATACCTAAAGAGCATTTCTTCGTCACAGGTTTGTCCTTTTCTATCCCGCCACGACATGTGTTTCCTGGGATCCGCCTGTATCCAGAAGACCCAGAATAGGTTTTGTCAGGACCTTCGGTACAAACGTCGGAGGGAACTGGTTCAGGTCCGGCCGCAACGCAATTACCACCATCCAAGATATAGTTGTAGTCACTGAGGTAACGGTATCTCAATCACCAAAACAAGTAGAATAGACCAATTCATACCATTCATAGTCTTCGTCAGCACACTCGCAATCCGACTCGTGTTCCACAGGATCCTCAAACTTATGACCAACATAGCAATTCGCATCCGGTTTTCGTCGGTTGTACCATTGCTGAGAGAGAGATGAGAAATAACAGGTATAAAAAGGGTATCGTTCAAACCTTATGTCCCATTAAGCATTCGCTATCCTTTGCTCTGGCATACCAAGGTTCGAAATCACTCTCTTCACAAGGACGTGACCTTGTCGGGGCAAAATCAAGGAAAACGCTTGCAAAGCGGCTCGCAGGATTCGGCTGGTCTTTTCTTGCGATCTGCCCAATAAGGATAAACTTTTGAGACGTCGAGTCCGAGACTGTAGTCAGAACTCGTGCCCGCATCTTTACTCCAATATCGAACGTTTTCCTACATAATCATTTCGGTGGATTGGCACAAATCGACGTTTCAGAGGGTTTGGACACACACCATGTACGGCCAAAGTCACTCGAATAACTGACATGATCAGTCGTGTCTTCGTCATTGACAACAACCAAGATGCTTCCAGAGTCCCCGAACTCGTACTTGTGGGCATCGTGTCTCACCATGCTCCAAGTGATCCCAGCATCTGTGCTCAAAAACGTATCCGAATCTTCGTATGGTCGCAAATATTCGCCGACGGAGCCAACACCCATGACCACACCTGGCGCAGGAGAGGAGAATATCCGACCAAAGTTGTGAGGAACAGTGACCGAATGCAAATGAAGTGAGCATGTATTCGTATCTGCAGTGTTACAAGGCACCCGCTTTCCATCCACATCTGTCGACGGCGCCTTGACAGCATCCCAAGTCCTCCCATCGTTGAAAGTTATCTTCGTCTTGAGCTGTTTGGGCACTTGTCTCGATTCGGCCTCCTGAGCATTAGCAACGATGTTCGCCAGCCCTACGCCCTCCACTCCATAAAGACTCTCATAGTCAACGAAGCCCATATCGTTCCTATTAGTGTCCCGCAGACTTTCCACAAAGAACGTGCCGTTGGAGTTGGAAACGAAAAGTGTTCCGATAGTGCTCTGGTCCTGAAGCATGACATCCACAGCCAGAGAATGCGTCGTCGACTCTACAACCGTGTACGCATTTTCCCTCAAACGCGCCGACGACGCATGGGGGAAGTGTGCTTTGGCCCAATCTTTCGTGTCCACAGTAACATAAAGCAACATCTCTCCATTGCTCCCCGCATTCAGGTCTTTCAAAGCCACGACCGCAAACTTGGACACGATAGCAAAAGCAAGCACACCGCGTGCATTTCGCGCACCAATACCCAGATCTTCCATCTTGTTGTCCGTCTTGAAAAAGTCCGTGCTGGAGTAAAGATGGCTAGAAGAAAGCGCGTGGTTCCCAGTCGAGGTGGACGTGTCGTAAGCTACACAATATATCAAATCCTCCGGTGCCTCGTGCTTGAAATCTTTGCTGCTATGCGCGAATTGACACCGTGATGTTTCTGTCAAGAGCATCTGTGGCTCGTCGCTGAACGCGTCCATAGTATACCAAGTCTATAATTTCCATAATAAATCAAGTCACCATTCCTCTAGGCGTGTCGGAGTAAGTCAAGATAGACGCACCTCATCATGGCACCTCGCTCCCCATCCTGAGCGATCACAACTGGTGCCTTGGTACAGAATATACCCAAACTTTGCCGGTTCAGAGTGGAAGGACAGCGGTTTCCCAATATACGCAGGCGCTATCGGTAGCTCGAACTTCTGCCATGTCTTCCCCCGATCAGCCGTTCTGAAATGAGTCTTCCCTCGACTGAGGACGAACGCCTATACACACACAAGGTCATTACCCCCCACCTTCTCAGACTCCAGAACACACTAGCACTCACATATTTACTGTCAAATGGATGTTCAATCACCATGTTCGCCTGTCCCTCGGGTATGTCTGCCCGTTCCCATTTCAACCCCTCATCATTCGAGACATAAACATTCCCCTCTATCACATCGTGATATATTACGATCTATATCACCACACACAAAACAACAAAGCACAAGGATCAGCACACCCATTCAAAAACCCAAAGGCAACACAAAAAAGAGAGAAGACTCGCAGATGTATCATCGAAAAAGAACAATCTCGCCGGTAAGTTCTCAAAGTAAGACACAGACGCTTTTGGCTCCTGTTGTGCATCCGCAACTAGCACAGCATAAGTGAACAACAACACAAGCCAGCAACACCAGAAATAAGTTGTCCTATGCCAGGGCGGCGACGTCGACATGTTTTGTGCGGTGTGGGATTATAAAGGAAAGAGACAGTGGCGGCCTTTGGATGGGAGGTAGCCAGCTGCGGGGCACGATGATGAGCAACGTCACGAGCGTCGGCGTCTAAAACTGCTGTACACCGGGGATTCTTCTTTCCCTGGCCGTTCCACCCAATCACCCTTTTATGTTAGAGCCTTAATAAAATATGCCTGGATATGTTCGTAATGTACACAGGGTCCGGCAGAAAGACCCAGAAGGTAGGAAGAGGGTAATCAAAGTAGACGCGCGTGTTGATTGCATATATTCAAGTGACTACAGTCACCACTGTACACTTTCTTGTGTTAGAGAAGAGCAGCTCGTTTCATTTTAGCATCTGAAGTTGTTGTCTAATAACCAGAGAAGTCAAGGATGTATTGAACTGCAAGAACTATGGACCTTGCAACTAAGACATAGCTTATTGTAACCGAGATTGATAACGCACCTTGAGCGAATAGGGATCCAACTTGAATGAGCTACTTAACAACTGCTCAATCAACAGTTCAACCTGCAACTTGAAATCTCGTCCAGGAACTTGTGGCTGACTTTCACTCGTTAACACCCCAGGTTTTCATTGTGTTTATAGATCCGTCTATGTTACTAACAATGTCACTAATTCAGCGCAAGTTAAATACCATGGAACCCTTCTACAGAGTCGACGAAACGAAACACATCTAACAAAAAAAAGGTAATAAATACCCCAGCAAAATTCATATCTCTAATCTGTGATCTCAAATCTGCGCGTTAATTCCAACACGTATAATCCTGGGAGGAGGGATGTGAGATGATACAAGTAGAAAAAAAAATGGCGGTGACTCACTCATCAGATGAACCACTCCAGTTCACAGTTTCAGTAAACATCGCAGCTAAGACACGTAATTGTCAGGAGACGACGACAAACCCGGAGGATGATCGCTTACCAAATGGACGGTAAATGTCCTCTATCAGAAATTTCCTCGTCCAATTTAGAACACCAGGCAAGACTCGGACATTTACTTTCTTGCTCGAAACATGATAATGCGGTACACTTATTCAAAATGTCAGCCAAGTATCGTGTGCAAGCCAGGCATATAGTCGCTACGTACATATGTGTTGTGGTCATGGCGGCTCGCCTTATTGCGTTTATTGTATCAGGATCTGCTCTCGATTCCAATGAGCATATTCTGTTGACGACGTCATCGATCTGTAATTTATTACGGTTATTAACTTTTGAAGATGTCGGGTTTCTTTGACGGTGGATTACTCGCCTTCAAGTCTATGTCTTCCCTGAATCCGAGATGGTATGTGACACCGTAGAATCCTGATGGTTCAAACAACTTTAGACCAGAAGAGGACAGATAATCGACTAACGGCATACCTTCCACAGATCGTACTTTATTGACTGTGTATCTGTGCTCCATAGGAACTCGAGCGATGGGCAGCACAGAAACGGATAGGAATATCTACTCAAGTCAATCTAACGGAAGATAATTAAATAAAAGGAATAACGTACGACCACACGAGGTAAGGCAGGCCATTGTCTGATTAACCCTATAGAAGACAAGTTAAAGAAGAAGTCGTTACCACTGCAGCTATCGGACTTACCGATGAAAGAGTGCGGAACGCCTTTGCCACTGGCCAACTTGTAGAACACGGCGCATGTGGCAATCCTAACCAATTCCCTCTTTTCTTCCTTTTCTCGTCCAAATTCGGAAGACCTGTTATCCACGAAATCGTGGGGTAGGTAATAATATGTCTGATCCTTTACTGAATCTTGATCTGCCTCTTTGACGCTCGAGGGAGACTCTCCAATGGACTGAAGCGGTAATGTGAGCTGGCCGTCGTCCTCTGTCATAATGAAATGCCTTAAATTTCTCCTGTTTGCGCCGTCAAATTTGTCCTCAAGTCCCTTTGAAGTGACATCAATAATGTTCAAAATAGACAGCAAAAAGAAAATCACCTTAGCCCAGGTCCAGAAGGCCATGAGGGCCAATCTAAGACAAGATTAGGAACGTCCAAATTCAACGTCATCCGTCTCGTCGTACTTACAAGAGACAGCCTAGAAGAAGGGGGACCCAAGCACCATGAGGAACCTTTCTCAGAGAAGCGCCCCAAAATAGCCCTGGGTGTAGTGTTAATCAACGTTTTCGGGAGAGGCTTCTACACCTACCATCGATGAACCCATAAAATATGAAGAACGCGATTGCAACAATGACAGGAAGATGTTTCACTTGTCGCATTTGAATAGAAATGAGAACCGATGTGGTAAACATCACGGTGGATACCGCAAACCTAGACAAAATCATCAAGATTGTGCAGTGCGCATACCGAACCGAGATAACCTACCCGTAAGCGTTTGTTAGATTTATGGAGGTTCCGAATGCCGCAACTAGGATTATAGTAGCGATCATCACTGTCGTCTCATAAGTGAGCAAAACATCTGGAAAAACGCATTCGGCACTCACAAATCCAATTCACAATCGGTATGTACACTTGGCCTTGGATAGTATCAGAGGTGTATATCATGCGTAAACTAGGGAAATTTTTTCAGATGCAAAAAAACGCAGGAATGCGTGAGGACACAACATACGGTGGCAAGCCCTTCATGTTCACAAGTTGCTGAACCAAACTGAATGTCGCCGTGATCATTGCTTGGGAAGCGATTAACTAGATTGTAGGTAAGTAACGAATAACGAATGTTTTTATTAATTTCACTTACCGTTGCCAAGATCCCGAAAACATAGACGATCCTGAAAAACACGGTAAGGACTGAACCAAACGTATTGAAATGCTAGCATTACCAGAACAAGGGTCCGTTGGCAGGCCCAGGGATTGTTGAATAAAACAAATTGTTGAAAACGGCTTCTCTGTCAACGATGAGCCTGGATCCTTGTCCAAGGTAGGCGAGAATGAGGCATGGGTAGACAAATGTACCAAAAGACAACTAGATTTATTGATTAGGGTTCATTAAGACCGAGGCATAGTGAAACCCACTTGGATGGATAGCATAGAGAATTGTCCCAAGCTGGAAAGTTGTTTCAGAACAGACCTCTTGGCAAAATCGATAGAAAAGATTCTTACTTTGCAAAGAGCGCTTCACAACCTGTCACGGCAAGCAAAACACCGGCGAGCATATCATATTGACCAGTTCGTACAAAAACTGAATGGAATGTTAGTTAAGCGACATGGGTTGCAGGTAAGACTCACGCATGACAGCTCGCGATGGGTCGAAAGCGCGAAATATGCCAGGATATTTGGTAATATTTACGATACCGGTGGAACCAAGCAAAGCCAACCACACGAAGGTGACTGGGATTGGTTAACAAACAACCAAGAGCATGACGCTGAAAGAAGACATACTAGGGGCGAACAAGTTGGCAATTTTAGCTGTACCGAATGGTTGAATGAGGAAAAGGGCAACAAGAAAAGCCTTTTATCATGAACGTCAGTCAGAAGCGCCTTTACGACCGAGGTCATCCACATACGATTGAGATCGGGACAGTATCCTTGTAAACAGCAGGTTTCGCAACAGAAATACCGCCAACTGCACTTGTTACGGAAACTGCAGGAGTGAGGATACCATCTGCCATCGTTAAACCAGTTCCTAGGAGACACTGGTACACATCAAGTGAAGAGTTGAGAGTGAAATGCAAAGACTGACCCACAACAGAAGAGGCCATCTCAACTTCTGTGGCATAGACCCTGCAGCTGAAAACGACTTGGGCTTGTACGCGCTGTCACCAGTAAGTACTCGGTCTGCATCAAGGTCGGATGCTGCGGGAGGGTATAAACCCTGGAATAGTGCAAAAGTCCCACCCTCGCCTAGATGAGATGAGCTACGGTTCGTCCAAAAAAAAAAAAGACGGGCAATACCTTCTCCAGTACCAAAACGTAAACATATGAGAACCTGGACGATTACAAAGATTGACGTTCGAAGGTGTAAGTATAGAAAAGATCGACGTAAACTTACATATTTTATTAAAGGCACAAGCGTTAAGGACCATACGATTGCACTTAAGCCACCTATGACGTCTTCTGAAGGAGGAAGAGTCCCAGAGGAAGGCCAAATTCCATTAAGAACATATAGAGGCGAGGTTCCGATGTCGGAGTATATGATTCCTTGATAGGATTGAATGAGAGAGACGATCTTTACAATAAAGACAGGTACTTACCGAGAGTCTGGAAACTCAGAAGAAGCAGCTTGACACCACTAGCAGATACAGCAGTCCTACGATGGACAAGGACACCGGTTTCATGATCTACAGGGGAAGACATCTTGAGGGGCGAGAGGAGATAATGAAACCAGAGGGCGAGAAAAGATAAAGAAAATCTGACTTGGTAAAATTTAAGGCGCGCTAGGGGGCTACAGTGAATCCGCACTGGCTGATTGTCACTGAAGCGCTTGAATCGTTACATAATAGATAGCAATAATCGCGCAAGCTGCGGGATTATAGCTATGGGTGGATGCAAGCTTCGCGTCCGTCAGGATGGATCTGAGCCAAGTATATGTCTGTATGTAGTAGCAAATGTGCATCGCGGTCCGCTGCAAATATGATATCTACGGACGAGTTGCGCAGCTTTTGGACATTTGAAACGATAGAAAGTTTTTTATGCAGAACGTTGCGCTCGGTGTCTGTGACGCACGTGGGGCACAAATATTTTCGAACGTGCCATAGTAGTTCTGTTATCGCCGCAACACGGTTTGAACGATTGAATACGATGACAGAAAAATTCCGAGCCGGAACCTGAATAAAGAACCTCAGTGACAGCCAGCTATCGTGAAGTGCCCGCAGCGCTGATTGATTGTGACGTCTGAACGTACTCTTGGCGAGGCCTAGCCTGGAGTGTGAGATTATGTTACTGGAGATGGGTGGCCTAAGTTATCTGGGCCCAAGTTATCTGCGCTTTGTGTATTGTAAGCCTAAACAGACTTGATTGCAATACTCCCATCGATATCATCACTGGCGTCGTCAGTGCGGAGACGCATGCCATGCCGTGATTTTGACTGACGTCGTATATTTCTTCCGTTCCAAGAAGCCAAGAACTTTTTATCAGTCCAAAATGCGATGCCCATCAATGATGCTCGTGTGCAATTGTAGTGAGTGCGGCTACCAAAGTGTCCCGGTGTGCGTGCACAAGGGCCATCCTGCATTCCAGCCTCTACTCCACCCCACTCCTTGTTCAATTATTCTCATGCTTCATGTTCCTGTGCCTGTTAAATCACGCGTAAACATACCAATCATTGGGGCTCCAGGTACTGAACGAGAACAATCTCTGCTCAGAGAGAGGTACGTGGATTTTTTCTATATAGGCACCAATCCGAAAAGGAGTCACCCCCTTGCCCCATACTATCATGTCGTGTATGCTACTAGTACGTATGTACCAGTGGTGTCCTAGCAAAGCCCTAGCTCCCGATTCCCAATCAATTGCACACAATGGCTGCCGACCCATCCGTCCAAGTTCTTCTCTGCTCTCGTCCACCACCCGGGCTGGGTAATTCAGGGAAGCTCTTCAAACACATGCGGATCCGTCGCCAGCTTGTTTCTATATTCTATATCCATAAATAGCATGTTATTTATCGACCGTTGTCGGCGTTTGTACATCCACCGAGTTTTATTCACATGCCAGTTCGGTGCAAGTTCAAAAGCTTGTTCCACGATTTCATTGATCTACATAACAAGCCGCCATTGGTGGTCACCGGTCACCGGCCATCTTCCATGAAAAGTTTGCATGTGGACACTGGAGGCAGTATCCTTGCCGCACGCAGCAATTGTCAAGGCTCAATACAACTCGGAACGCTCCTGCTCGAGCCTCGATGTAAATATTACGCTCACAGACAGCTCAAGCGCTCAACGATTTTGGAATCTGGTTTCCAACTTGTCAAATTTGGCTATCAGCTAACTGTCTATCAACTGCACATTCTTTTTATCTCCTGCTCGGTCTTCCACGCTATGTCAGCGCCAAGTACCTATCGTCGCGGCAGCACTAGTGGGCTCATGTGAGCACAAAGTTTCACCGACGCGGTGAAATATTGGCTTTTTCAAAATCTAACAATCTCCTAGTCTAGTTGAGTATGGGTCACAGACCCCTAAGTCGGGAATACCAGTGTCCAACTTGAATGATATTCTCTCGTCAGATGACCTGGAAGGCTTCCCAATTGTAAAAAACCTCTTCTAGTAGGCAACGTCCTAGAAAGGAAAGACACTAGACGAAGGTCGACGTGTAGTTGAGAGCGGTACGCTTAGAGTTTCGGACTAAGAACAGAAACCGAGACAAGACTATGATTGAGAGGAGAGAAAATAGGGAAAAGAAAAAAGAGAAAGATATCAGGGTAAAACTCTAGGCGCTAATCTAGCAACCAGGTCAGTATTTAAGCAGTGTCCGAGATCACGTAATACGTTTAAGTTGCTTGTCGAACATTAGGTGAGGTAATGCGTAGTACTACACCGATCCACTTGAGACTGACGGAGATTTACCGTCTCGTACCAGCGATTGCGCGATCATACGTAATTTGTGCATACTCAGTGAATTGATCGTTATCATCATGTCGATTTCAGACTCCTTTTCTCATCCCTGCTATGTCCTCCCACCAATTTTACAGGTATTTTTGGATACGCTTTTTACTGCCGCTGCTCCAACTCACGTCGTTGTAAAAGAGAGCCAGAGTTCGAAACTCTTCAACTTCATGCAGGACAGGTCGTCGACCCTACTACTAATGCCCGGGCACCTCCTATCTACGCCAGCACCAGCTTTGTCTTCAATGATTCTCAGGTAGGCAGCCTTTATGTAACTTCTCGTATTCAAATCCTTTAATCGAGTCTTCTCCATAGCATGGTGCAGATCTCTTCGGATTGAGGTTTGTCTTGCGCAAGGCACTTACTATATGAGATACCAAATAAGGTCTTTGTAGGGCACCTGGTCACATTTATTCTCGTATCGGTAATCCGACCGTCGTCCGTATCAATAGTCCTTCGATTTCAACTGTTCTGTTGTTAAATTTCCTTTTGTCATTAGGACATATTCGAGAAGAGAATTGCGGCTTTAGAAGGAGGCGTCGCCGCTGTCGCCGCCGCAAGTGGACAAGCTGCCCAGTTTATGGCAATCAGCACCATCGTAAGCCATCTTTTCGTTAGTGTTGAACAAGCACGCGTTTAAATCAGATGCAAGGCCAACTCCGGAGATAACATTGTATCAAGGTCCGTCCATTGAGAAGCTCACGCTTGTTACCTCACTTCTGACACACGGCGATTAGTACTGCCCTATATGGAGGAACCTACAATCAATTCAAAGGCAAGAATATTCGTCAAGTCGATCTCACCATTAGCTCGGGTCTAATAATGATTGCGTCCAGTCTTGTTGAAGAAATTCGGCATAGGCGTCAAATTTGTTTCCACAGACGATCCTAAAGATTTCGAAGCTGCAATCGATTCCAAAACGAAAGCAGTGTATATAGAGTCGATAGGGAACCCAAAGTACAATGTCCCCAATATCCCGGCGATTGCAAAAGTCCGTAATAATATTACCCAACGAATACCATCACCTTTACGTCTTTCTCACAGGTTGCACATGATAATGGTATTCCCTTGATTGTGGACAATACTTTCGGAATAGGAGGTATCGTACTAATGTGACGAAATCGTGCGCTTACCGTATTGATTATGTTTGATCAGGGTTCCTTATCCGACCCATTCAGCATGGAGCCGATATAGTAGGCAAGCACAACATCAATGCATGGAGTCATATACGTGATCGTTGACCATTATTACAGTTCATAGTGCAACCAAGTGGATCGGTGGCCACGGGACGACCATCGGTGGTGTCGTTATCGACTCGGGTTAGTTCGTCTGGTGATACGCCCATATCCAATAATTCACAACTTTATCAGGAAAATTTGATTACACCCGTGGAAAATTTCCAAGCTTTACGGAGCCCTCTGAAGGATTCCATGGCATGAAGTTCAGTGAGACATTCGGGAACGTTGCATTTGCTATCAAACTTCGGGTCGAGATTTTGCGCGACTTGGGCCCTGCTATGAACCCTTTCGCTGCATTCCTCCTCCTCCAGGGCCTCGAGACGCTAAGTTTGAGAGGAGAACGGCATAGCTCCAACGCTCTAGCCCTTGCCAAGTGAGTTCCTGGTTTGATTAATGCATCACACGACCTCAATCGGACCGTCGACAGATGGCTAGAACAACACCCCAAAGTATCCTGGGTCTCTTATCTTGGTTTACCCTCCCATTCCTCCCACGCTTTTGCTTCCACGCTTCTTAGTAGGCCAAATACATACGGAGGTATGCTCAGCTTCGGAGTCAAGGGCACCGCAGAGGACGGAAGCAAGTTAGTCGACAACCTGAAGTTGGCCAGCAATCTTGCCAACGTCGGCGATGCCAAGACTCTCGTTATACACCCTGCGACTACGACGCACCAGCAGCTCAATGTGGAGGAACAGGCCGCGTCTGGTGTTACCCCTGACCTTATCAGAGTGAGTTCCTGAAAACATGATACATTGGAATCTCGGATGTAATCAACGTCATGATTTTACGCCAGGTTTCCGTCGGTATCGAAAATATCAATGATATCATTGCTGACTTTGAGGAGGCTTTTAAATTGATTTAGTAGCTGTTGGTGTGGTTTTTTGTTGTCTCGGCGGTGATGATGTAGTACGGGATGTATATATCAATGTGGGGTTGTTGTAACGTTTTAAAATGGAGCGGTGCTATCCTCGAGTGGGAATAGTTGACACAAACTGTTGTCTGTCAAATATCACAGTGGCGAATCACCCTTGAATTGCCCCATTCCTAAAAAAGCGGTGAGAATAATCGGCTTTGAGCGAAAGAGCGCTTATTGTTACACGATTTTTTTACACAATTTCCAATCGGAGCAACGGGCAGGTTCAGCATGTGTCAAACAGATCGCTTGTCATGACAAACGTTTGAATTAGGATGGATGGCTTTTGAGCCCTAATCTAACGGACACGACAATAGTCAAACGTAACTGCCCCAACGATGTCAGATCCAAAAATCATGGGCTAAGAGAAACCACAATATTGACTGTTGACTTGTAACAATCCCAAGAATCTTTCCAGTTCGAATTTGGCAGATCGAAAAAGTATGTTGGAATATGCAAAGGGTTGTCCAAGAGCATAGGATATGTATTATTACCTGCGAATAACAAGGACGCCAAGTTAGCCAGATAAGAGTGCCAATACCGAACAGAGGGCAAAACTTCATTACCTGTTCGTGAATTCGAACTTGTGTGTGGCGATTAGTTATCTTTCCTCAGCAGCGCCATACTATGTTGTCCTCCACACGCAATATCGACAGCAGACCACGAGCCCTCCCTCCGGACCACCACAGTTGGCGTAGGCGCATCTTCATCCGAGCCAATCCCTAGCTCGCCAACAGTATTCTGACCCCAAGCAAACATCACACCACCAGCCGTCACCGCAAGGTTGTTCTGCGTCCCGGCTGCAATATGTACGACTGGGTCGTCTTCGTCTTCGTCTTCGTCGTCCGGGAACGGCACCAAAACGGGCTCTGGTACGAAATCAGGGAACTTTCTATCGGTGAATGCGGGGTGATCTTTTGGAAGACCGAGTTGGCCGCTGCTTGAGCGCCCGCAGGCGTATACTTTGCCGTCGGAGGTAAGGAATAGTGTGTGATGGTCTCCGCCCGCGATCTCCACGATCGTCTCACCATCCAGTTCTTGTTTACTCAGACCAATAACCTTTTTCGGCGCTTGCACTTCTTCATCGACGTTGAGTTGACGCACCCCGGTGCCCGTCTGGCCCATCGTATTCATCCCCCACCCCCAAACATCCCCTCTATCATCCACAGCAAACGAATGATAATTCCCAGAACCAATAGCAACAATCTTCCTCGACCGCGTTCCAAAAACTAACCTCTCCGGCACCGTTCCGTTGATTTTACGCCGTTCGATAATTTTACGCCCTAGCTGGCCTTCTTCACCGACACCAAGGGCATACACGTTTCCGTGAGTGGTCAGAACAACCAGATGATTATTGCCGGCAGCGACAGAGACACATTTTTCTGTCGAAGGGTTGGAAATGAACTTGACGATAGAGGTGGGGACGAATTGGTGATTTGAGCGTTTGGAGAAGCCGAGTAGGCCTTTACTGTCCTGAGTTGAACACATCGTCAGCATCCTGATTGCTTGTAAGAGTCAACTATTTGCGGATCGTACACGAAATGATCCCCAGACGCGAAGCTCGCCGTCTGAGCTTATAGCAGCAGAAACGCTGTCGCCAGCCGCAATCTTGACCGCACGAAACCGTTCATCCAGTAAGGACTGGATAGGATGGGGTGTCATAGCAAGCTCATCCGAAGGCAAGAACTTTTCAGGGTCTTCGGGATCAGGGACCTTCTCGGTCACCCTTCCCAAGCATCCTTCGTCATTCACGCCACACGACCATATCTAAAGAAATAAATAAAAACCAGATAAGTCGAATGGGAGCTCAGAGTGCTCACCGTTCCACTTTCATCAATGAATAGGGTATGCATCCCACCGGCCGCGATGAACTCTAGACCCGCACCATCTTCTCCAAACGCGTCTTCCTCAATCTTCTGCTCGATCCAAGTGTTCCTCTTTGGCTTATTTGATTCCGTTCCCATACACAGCTGGCCAAAGTCATTGACGCCCCACCCGAAGAGGAGGAGAGGAGGACGTTCGTGTGCGGGAATAGCAGGTAGGGCATTCAGAGTGGCCATTCAAGTTTAAGGTCAAGGTACATATTGCCATTTTTGGTGCGAAGCGCTTATCCACCTCACAGTGATGAATCAAAGCTTTCAAGATTCTTCCTTTGTTGGATACTGATGCGACGTCATTATCACTCAATGATTATGGTTGGAATCTTTCTCTCCTTCGGATCTCAGTAGAGATTAACCTACGAGATTTGTCTCGGGAGAACGGAATCAATGAGATTAGAATTGACGATGACCAACAAGACGAGGAAATCGTCCTCTGGGCTGGTAACCACTCCTTCTGTGAGACGAGCAAGCTCTAGCGGACTGGTCGCGAGTCTAATCGTCATCTAGACCGCACGGTACGGTCTTGCGAGAACGAGGTCCTCTCTTTCGTTGTTATATTTCATGACTATAGCTAGTTGGTTCACACATTGACGTATGTATCTCTTCAAAATTATGCCTAGAATCGTGTTCTATGATATTATATTAGACTATGTAGTATATGAAGTAGCTAAGGAACGGAGCAAGATTGTGCGAGTTATAAGAGTCCACCGGAGTGAATGTGCGCCGAAATGAATGTGTGCCGAATACTTACCTTCGTCTCTCGTTACCTCATGCACCCTACAAGATTTTTTGCAGTTTCCTAAAGTCCAAGGTTCCGAGACCAGTGACCTTAATGCGATGTTAATATCAGCGTGAATGGTTGCAGGTTAGCACAACGTACTGGATCCCATCCTGTACCAGCGCTGAACCCACTTGTCTCACAACCTGGATTGCTACCACTCTAGGAATCGAGGCGCAAAAATTAGATTCTTTGATATGCACGACATCAATCAGGGACTTACCGTGATGTCATTCAAACCAGCCACACCAGTAGAGTACAACAAAGGGTTCAAGAAACCCAGGGAGGTCTTGCCATTTGCGAGTCGATAGTCGTTCAATAACGCAACAATACCGGCGACGGTCTGCACACATTGGTGTAAGGGAAGGGATCGAAAGCCTCAGAAATGACACGTACGGGTGAAGAAGCACTTGTCCCGCCAACGGACGATACTCTACCACCGATAACAACTTGGAATCCAGAAGCTTGGGCTGCAACATCGGGCAAACCTCGTCCAGATGGACTAGAGAATATCAGATGCTTGGCCAATCAAAAGATAACTTCCCCTTACTTGTACAACCCTGCATATGTACTGCCCAGTCGGCTCTTATAAGAAGCAACAGCGCTTGCCTGATAACTAGGAGTAGTGAAATAGTTTGAGAAACCACCCCCGGAGGAGGACCAGGCTTGCTCTGGATTAACTCCAGTGGTACCTCCAACGGCAGTGACAAATGGACCTAATCAAGAGTTCAAACATGGAATTAGAGACATTAGAACAACGGCTTACACGATGCAGGGAAGCTGGGAATAAATTGTTTTCTATCAGTTCCATCGTTTGACGTACAGTGAGCTCCGACGCCGGAATCACCACTGCTGAACAGGACGCTGCTGCCGCGGGCACCGAGCTGAGCAAAGCTATTACAGACACTTATAGCGTAGTCCAAAGGGACCGTCTGTTCATCATCGCCGTAGGAAGTGGAGATGGTTTGCGGAATGGACGGTTGTGCAAGGGTGAAATTCAACCAATCAAGGTAGGGTTCATTAGTATTTGTTGGTGTGTTGGCATCGGGTGTAAACGGTGGTGTCCCTCTAGTGCTGAAAGACGCATGAGGTTAACGTTAGGTTTCTTCCAAGTCATCAGGAACTGTCACCTGTAATACTTGTTCGGCGTCGGGTAGGATATGCCAATGGAATATTGGATATCTAGATTGGCCTGGACAATCATGAACTCTCCGCTTAACATAAACACATGCAACATATGCAAACCTCAACACCTGGATTTGTTTGATCATCTAGTCCACCATTGACCGTTTGCACAGTAAAATCGGCGCCAACGGCATCAGTGCGGAATTGTTGAAGGAAGGTCTAGAAGACATCCAAGGGGTCAGAGGGAAGCCGCTCGATAAAAAATGAATAGTACCTGGAGATCATTGTGATTCGCATACTCATCCAAGTACCCAGCAATCCCAAGGCTATTTGTTGCTGTCTCCGTGGGAACATAGCCGGCGGTATTATATAAAGCAGCCAAGCAAGCAGGGGTTATTGTTCTACCACAGCTCGAAGGAACGCTTGCAGAGTGGGCCTTTATGACATCCTGACCGTTCTCTAGAGGCAAAATTTCAGGCTGCAGAAAAGAAGTTGTCCTCATGGATCTGATGGTGCTGAAAAACGTAGTTGGCGTTACCACGTCGATGTGGTTGTGGAGAAGGCTGGGCAGACTGTAGTTTAAGGTTCGTACAATGACCTCTGATGTAACCGTGTGCCTGTAGATGTTATATACATTTCCTAGCATTTTCTCGGCACGGTCGACTGGAATTGCCATAGAGATCCAGTTACCTGCGTCTGAGCGAGAAACGGCAACAGAAGGATCGATGTCATGATAAGCAAGCCACGAATCAACGATGTCAACAGAATCAGAATGAGGGGAGACAAGAGCATCGACTTCTGCCTTGGTGAGGTGCGCACCATAGCTGCAACAACAATTGAGCTAACGTGTATACGTACTGGCAAAACAGGGGGACAAACCGGTGGTGGGCAGGATCGCTGACTTGATACAGATGGTCGATCAATTCATGCATGCGATCTTGTTTCAATCCGATCTTCATATGCAAATTGTAGTCTGCAGGGGCGGGTCCTACGAGTTCCCAACCACGAGGAACATCTTCCCAGGAGTGCTTAACCTGAAAGTCGTCCCAACGTTTGACGATTGGTTTGGACACAGAGACTTGCAGAACGCTGAGGAAGAGAGCAGACAACCAGAGCAAGCGGGCCATGGTCGTATCGCAAAGTCGCGAAGGACATCTTGGTTCATTTATGAGGCTGGGTTTTATGAATGGAAGGCTGTCGAAACTTTTAGGCGAGGCAGGGAGCGTAGCACGTGAAGTATATGTCTACATGATCTGAGAATGGACGGGGAGGTTCAATCTGAAACACTCACGCCACCTTTGAGAAGTCTTGAGATTATGCATTTCTGAAGTGAAAATGATAAAACATTGCGGGAACATTTCCCTGTAAATTATGTTCCGCTCGGGTGTTTCGAAAACTCTTTCGCCCACTGAGGATGTGGCCATTTTGGACGTGTGGTGAGGTCTGGTAAGTCAAGGCTGCCAGCCTGAGCGTTTGCATCATCGGAAGAAGCACTCAGGCTGTGTGATCGACGAATGTCGATGAACTTCCCCGCTGTTGTCAATGTATATGGAAAGTTGCTGGCCCTGATTGTTACACATTTTTCTTACAAAAGGTTGTCCAACAAGAGCACATCGGGTTAATATATTAAAGCTCTCTGTCTGAGAGTTCTACATTAGACGTGATCTCCAGTTCGCACTTTCAAAGCCTCCTGGGTCCACGAGTACTCCCGCCGTGACACGTTGCGATATTGCAACTGCGTTGGTAGCCGTACCAATCGAAGGGTTTGCTGTTACGCAAGAATTGAACGTCCCACTAGGGTCTATGCCTGACGGAGATCGGGTCGATACAATGGGTGAAGAACATGGTCATGAGAGTAGGTATGATAACGAGGGTTGGGGCAGCGATTGCGAGTTGGAAAGCGCCGATGAAAAGGAAGAGTTGGTTCTTGGACCAGATATCGATTGGCAGAAGCGAGCCTTGCATCTCGTTGGTCATCCCTCTTGCCGCCTTGCGATATGGAACCGCTTCTTGGTCTTTTCAGTATCACTGCGCCAGAAGAGACAACTGACCTACTTACCAGCGTACTGCATCAGCGTCAAACATGGGGAATCGACTTACCTGTCGTAGGGCTGGAGATGGACCGATACCGCCTTCGTGCTACTGTTGTCATCTCATGGTTGGAAAACAAGGTTCGCTTACTTATTATACATGATCCTGTGATCTCATGTTTTTCTGCTCCTGCTTCAGGTGCCTCATCTAGGATACGGCTCGAAGGACTACGACCTCTCTTCTTCCCTTGATACTCTTTATCTACTCCGCTTTCTTATCAGCTTGCGACCTCCTTTATTGGATCTCATCAGAGATGTGGCGACCACTCGATCGCCGGTGATCCTGGATGGATTAGATAAACACGAGTTTTACCATCCTTGGCGTGATGAGTTCGGAGAACCTGGGGTTGAGTCAGTTTCCTCAGATTGGATCCTCAGGTGAGCGCAAAGTGTATCAGATGATTCGTGGTAAGTGATGTTATCGATGGCCTTGCTCCTCGAGGCCTACTATTCCGGAAGTATCCTCAAGTCAGAGGTTTTGAAGCAATCGCCCTCCGACAGTCCTGTACACTCGACAGATATGTCTTCGACCAAACAACCATCTGTGGGATCGAGAGCTCGACGTCCGACTAGGTCAGGTCTCAAATCTACGTCTTCAAAGTCCGCGTCATCCACTGGCTTGTGAGTCAATTGTTTTACAAAAGATTGTGGCGTTGAAGCTGTTACAATCCAGAGCCCCGAAGAGCGTATCTGTTGTTGTCGACAGTAGTCCTGGCAGTACAGGTTCGCCTAATAGTAGCAAGCCGAGTCGTGCGAAATCTGCACGGTCTTCTAACTCTCTGTGAGGAGTTTTTTATTGGCTGGCTCCTTCCATTAACTGCCATTCGGGTTCTGTACCTCCGATTCAAAGGTCGAGAACTTTATATTTGATCGCTATGGAATGACTGTTGCATGGGAATCAGGAGAAGATGCTGTTGGAATTCTGATTAGTCATTGTTTGGTTGGCAAGCTTTGCCAAACAAAGTGATCATGTGCACATGG
>QLOR01002546.1:0-15364 GCA_003313825.1 Sarcodon aspratus | reverse complement strand
CTAGCCCAGATTTGGTCCAGGAGGTGCTCCAGACATGTCTCAACTCAGTCCAAGCTTCCTAGAGCCTGCCAGGCCCTGCCCATCACATATACATCAAACCTCTGCATTTGGACTACTTGACCAGGTGCCTGCTAATGCTACTTGCAACGTGGTTTGGCCCGGCACAGATTTAGTCCAGGAGGTGCTCCGGACATGTCTTAACTCAGTCCAAGCTCCCTAGAGTGTGCCGGGCCCTACCCATCACATGTAGATCAAACCTTTGCATTTGGACTACTTGACCAGGTCCCCGCTATACTACTTGCAACATTGCAACATGGTTTGGCCTGGCAGAGATTTGATCCAGGAGGTGCTCCGGACATGTTCCAACTCAGTCCAAGCTCGCTAGAGCCTGCCGGGCCCCCATGCACTGTATATACAGCAAGCCTGTATATTTGGACTACTTGGCCAGGGCTGCATTGATAAGTAGACATGCATTCCACTTTATATATGAAGTTATCATAATTGTTTTGACAGGCTGCCTGATTCCTGTATACTTTGATCTGACATGCTTTAAATGTACGAAATATAGAGAAGTAAGATATTTACTGTATAGTGACAGAGAGATGAAATATACTATAGTTGGAGAGGACCTTTGTTATTCCTTATCATTGATGACTGAGATTAGTATATATTATTTCACTACATGTGGATCCATAACTCATATCATCCTAGTAGTGTATTATTTAACAGATTGCAAACTAATATAATACTATTAGTATCATCTGAGTCAGTAACTGAGCACATCTGTATTCATTCTGCCATCAGAAATAGTCAGAGAACATCTCAGCACAGATACCAGCCTACAAGGCAGAATCATTTCAGACTATTCACCTGGCTAGATAGAGCAAATCTGATAACTCACTATAAATGAAACAGGTTGGGCCCCAGCTTACATGGGGAGCTTGAACTAAGGCATGAAATACTGTAGTTGGAGCACCTCCTGGAGCAAGTATGTGCCAGGCCAAGTCACATTGGAAGCACCCCAACACACAGCTGACCAAGTAGTCCAAATGTAAAGGCTTGTAGTATCTGGAGTGTGTGGGGGCCCAGCAGGCTCTAGGAAGCTTGGACTGAGTTGAGACATGTCTGGAGCACCTCCTGGACCAAATCTGGGCTAGGCCAAACTATGTTGCAAGTAGTATAGCAGGGACCTGGTCAAGTAGTCCAAATACAGAGGCTTGCTGTATATACAGTGTGCGGGGGCCCGGCAGGCTCTAGCGAGCTTGGACTGAGTTAAGACATGTCCGGAGCACCTCCTGGATCAAATCTGTGCCAGGCCAAACCATGTTGCAAGTAGTATAGTGGGGACCTGGTCAAGTAGTCCAAATGCAAAGGTTTGATCTACATGTGATGGGGAGGGCCCGGCACACTCTAGGGAGCTTGGACTGAGTTAAGACATGTCCGGAGCACCTCCTGGATCAAATCTGTGCCGGGCCAAACCACGTCAGAAGTAGTATAGCAGGGACCTGGTCAAGTAGTCCAAATACAGAGGCTTGCTGTATATACAGTGCGTGGGGGCCCGGCAGGCTCTGGGGAGCTTGGACTGAGTTGGAACATGTCCGGAGCACCTCCTGGACCAACTGTTCACTGGGCCAAACTACATTGGAAGCAGCACAACAGGCAGCTAACTAAGTAGGTGAAATGCAAAGGTTTGCTGTATATGCAGTGTGTAGAGGCCCAGCATGCTCTCTAGAGCTTGGACTGAATTGAGACATGTCCAGAGCACCTCCTAGACCAAATCTGTGCTGGGTCAAACCATGTTGCAAGTAGCATAGCAGACACCTGCTCAAGTAGTCCAAATGCAAAGGCTTGCTGTATATACAGTGTGTAGGGGCCTGGCATGCTCTATGGAGCTTGGAATAAGTTGGAACATGTCTAGAGCAACTCCTGGACCAAATGTGTGCCGGCCCAAACTATGTTGGAAGTACCACAGCAGGCACCTGGTCAAGTAGTCCAAATGTGATTCTTCTGGCAGGCATACTCTGGCCTGTCCATTACAAATGAGAAATTCTCCTGGCTGGTATACTCCGGCCTGTCCATTCCAAATGAGAAATTCTTGTGGCAGGCATGACCCTGGCCTGTCCATTTGAAATGGAAAATTCTCCTGGCAGACATACCCCTGGCAGCCCCCCTGTTTCAAACGAGAAATTCTTGTGGCAGGCATGACCCTGGCCTGTCCATTTGACACGGGAAATCCTCCTGGCAGACATACCCCGGCCCCCTGTCATAGTCTGTTCCGTTTCCCATCAGAATTCCCTTTGGACTTCCTTTACGACTTCACCTTCAATTCTCTTCAAGTTCTTTTGGACTTCCTTTCAGACTCCTTTCTTATCTTCTTCACATTCTATCATTCTACCTTCAGTTCATCAATCACTTGTTTAGTTTCCTTCCCGGTCTTTGATATCATCACTCCGCTTATTCGCTTGTTATCTCCTCAGAACTCCATTATCCATGTGCTACCATTCTGGCCGTTCCGCAGGGTTTCCGCTATACCGCTGTTCCGCACTTTGATATTGTTTCATGATTACCTCTTACTTATTACTACCCCTTGGGCTTCCAGTATATAAGCCGTAGCTTTACATTGTATTCTGCAGTTTGAATATTGACTAAGATTTGCTTTCCCTCGTTCCCCTCTAAGTCTCTCTCTACGTCTTGATTCTCCTCGGAGTTCCATTCTTGATTCTCTGTCTTGAAGTCGGAACACTGAGCGTGGCGAAGGGTGCAACTTCTTATAAGTTGAAGCCAAGTTCTGTTAGTTCCCCTTGGAATTCCACCGGACTTCCCTAGTCAGTAAGTTGGGTCTTGACACATTCCCGTACTGCTTCTCCTAGGTCGGGCCTCTTCCGTAAAATCTCGGTTTCTTCCTTTCTTTTCTTAGTCAGCTCATGCATCCATCTGTTATCTGTCTCTCCAGCTGCTCTTTTCGACTTTACGGCCGCAAACTTACCTTGAACCCACAGTTCAGCATCTCGTGACCAAAGCTCTTGCTGGTAACGTCCTCTAGTCCAGATTTTGTCAGGAGGAAACAAGTACCTAACGATTCCACCCTTAACATATTTTCCACACAGAATCGCCGCCAAAGGATCAGATCTAGGGTCTTGAAAGAGTTCTGAATCATTGTATGGAAACTTCCCAGGTTGGTGCATGTATTGGTCCCGATATCGTACTGAAGGACCATTGAGGACTTCTTTAATTAGATTTCGTCGACATTCTGGCCAAGAGTCCGCCCACTCCATCGCTAAGCGCCATAAGATCCCACCGTACATGATCACTCGGAACACTTCAACGTTGCTTGACATGAGAAGCCTCATCCGAGTCAAGTAGTTCTCGCATACGTCTCCATCCGTCATGTCCTTCAAATTGTCCAGTGCGAAAAGAGAGTAAGAACTCAAAGGAGGAATTGGGGGCGTTTCATGTCGTGGGTCTACTGAAGATAAACGCTGCCTGTGAATCTGATCCCAGTCCATATAGATGGGTAGCCCTCTTGGCAAACATTCAACGATTAAAGCGCTCCCGTCTATTATGTCGTCAGGACGATGTGCCACAAGGGTAATGAGCCAAGCTTCTGTTGTAGCATTCTCCATATAAACATTAACCAGTTTAGAAAAGGTTCTATCCATGTAATAATGGTTCACTGGTTTCATGGACTTCAAGAGAGGAGCCGGACCTTTTAATGGGAATATCATAAGGGCTTTAGAGACGGCTTCGACGATACTTCAATAATGAGTTCGAGTCTCCCTTGTGAACCAGGAAGGCCAATGAGTATCGCAGTAGGGGTCTGTTGCTGCCTTCTCTCAGATAGTAAGGTTTTCATTGCTGACCTCTGCCTTCTCACTACTCAATCCACTGTCACTCTGGGTATCCATGGCCCCTTCAATTCGTTGTTCCAGAGTCAGGTTCGACAACTGCTTTTCCAACACTGTTTTGGAGTGGGAGGAACTCTGTTCTTTACGAGTAACGCCATTTCCTATTCTGAAGCTTGTGCTTTCGGATTCATCCCTCCAAGTAGAGTCCAGACAGTCCGTTTTATCACTGTGCTTCGCTCTAGGGAAGTAAGGTTGAAATCGAGAATTAGGAGGGTTTGCAGTATGCATTTTAGTAAGCCATTTTTCTTGGGGACGTCGCTTGATACTCCTGAAGTGATGAGGACTCTCCTCCTTCGCTAACAGGGTTCTTAGGAGATTCAGGTTCAAGACTAGTGTGATATATCTCGGGCGTCCAGCTTGTACAAGTTGTAGTGTTCGGGACTTCTATATTTGTCATACTCTCGCTACTCCATGCATCCTCCATCAGAAAATCCTTGAATTGGAACTCTTCCCTGGTAGTCATAGAAACTGGGAGTGGGTTGATCTGAGAGATCATCTCATTTTGGAGAAATGTGTCGGCATCTAATAAAGAAGAGGGTAAAGGGGAGTGGTTCCCGAGAGTGATAGGGCTCAGGAGGTCAAATCCTCCCATTCTGATGGGTACATAGCGAGGATCATTGACCATTCCATCAGTCTCATCGAACCAAGCGACTGGGTTGCATTCGTGACCAATTTTGTCCATATTCGAGCAGCGGGTTCAGAAGATATGGAAACGTAAGGAGATTGGAGGAGAGGAAGGGAATATAGCGATGAAAAGAAAGATGAAGGATTTAAACGTGCCTTGTCCTTGAGGTCAGAAGCATCTTTACGTAAGAGGATAAGACTTGGAGGCGGTGGAAAAGAGGGAAGTCTTTTGGACGATGGTAGTATTCCTTTTAAATAGACAGAAATGAAAACACAATGCAAGGGAAAAAGAGAGGGAGGAAGAGGAAATAATATCGAAAAATGTCATCCAACTCGCATCCTCTGAATTCAGAATTCAGAGTTGGTTTTTTCTCTTGTATTCGTACAAGAAACGAGGAGCTCCGCGCAGATTGTTTTCAGTAGCCCACGAATCAAATTGTGATGAGTATCCTTCCCATCTGATCAAGTACTGCAGCCTACCCTTTCTATCTCTCTTGTGAGCCAGGATCGCCTCCACGGCATATTCCTCTCTCGCCGGCTTCGATGGCCAAGTAGAGACGAGTTCGGTTCTCTTCCTGAACTTTTCAGGAGATGGGTAGTATGGGTGAAGATGTTGTACATTGAAAACTCGAGATCCAGGATATCTATCGTCTAAGTCTAGACGGTAAGTGTTAGGGCCGATTTGTTCTTGAATGGCGAATGGGCCTATCCTTCTTTGGACTAGTTTGGCGCCTTCTTCTTTGCTTTCGACCCATTCGAGAGCATGGGGGTCAATTGTTACTAAACTTCTGGGTTCTAGGTTCAATTTCCTTCTTCCTCTGTTGTAGGCATGGGCTTGTGTGTCTTGAGCTCTTGCGATGGCTCTCCTCGCACTTTCCTGGTGCATAGAGAATTGATCAAGGAAGGAGGTCGAGTTTCTGTCAATCGAGGAAGAAACCCAGATATCAGTGCTGTCGGTCAAGAAATCGAGAGGGCCTTTTGGGTGGTATCTGTAAAGAAGGAAGTACGGCGATTCTTTGGTTGACCCAGATGGAGTGCAATTGTAAGCGAATTCTAACAGATGTAGCCATTGGGCCCAGGATTTACGATTTTCTGATGTATAGGCGTGCAACATAGTTTCAAGTTTCTTGTTGATAATCTCGGTTTGTCCATCATGTTGTGGATGATGTGAGGAAGAAACAAGGTTTCTGATCTGTATTCTTTTTGCTACCACTTTCCAAAAGTCAGAAGTCCATCTAGGATCCTTGTCACAAATGATGTCATGAGGTAGACCAAACTGGGATGCAACATGCTTGATGAAGAGTTCAGCAAATCCTTCTGAATCTAGTCCTGAGTCGGTAGGCACAAATTGGGCGTGTTTTGTAAGTCTACAGATTAGTACCAGGATTGCATTGAATGCTTCTGACATTGGTAGTCCAGTGATCATGTCTAGGGAGATGGATTTGTATGGCATCGAGGGGATGGGATTAGGATATAGGAGGCCGTATTTATTGAAGTTGGAGGATTTGATCTTTTGACATACGTCACAGGTCCTGCAAACCTCAGTAACGTCTTTCTTCATCTTGGGCCAAAAATATCGTAAGCTGATTATTTTCCACAACTTTTCTGGGCCTGCATGGGCAGTTTGGAAAGCAGATTCATGAGCTTCTCTAAGGATTTCGTTTCTTAGATCTTTTGGAATGCAGAGATGAGCTACAAAGTCAGCATCCCTGAAGAACAATAATCCTTGTGGATCTCGAAAGTATCTTTGTCCAGCATACCACGATGAGTTGTTCGTCTCCCCCTCTTCCCATCGAGATCAGAAGGAAGGATCCTTTGAATATCCTTGGACGAATTGTTGCAGGAACTCTCTGTCTAGGTGAACATGGATCCCAGGTGGTGGAGCGTTCAGTCTTTCTCGTAACTGTTGTTTCTGATAGGGATCAAGTGAAGCTAACGCTTTGTCCTTTGTTACTGATGTTCCTGTCTCATTAGGTATCCCCCCTTTACTTCCTTCCGGTCTTGTTCTCACCCTTATTTCATCGGGTAAAGCGGAAGGACTACCCTTTGGCGCTTCAAGAGGTAATTTCGCTTCCTGCTCAGCGAGTTCCTGAGCTTGCTTTCTCGTTATTGCTAGAGCTTCTCCATACCCGTCGAGGCAATTGATGAGGTTATGTACCGTGAATACTGCTGCTCTCTCTTTCTTCCTGTCTTCTTCAGCCTTTTCTGCGAGTTGACTCTTCATCGATAAGCTCTTTTCGTCGAATTCAAGTGGTGATTGGTGCAGTGGTGGGTCACGTGGGAGTCTTGATAGGGGGTCTACGTTGGAGTGGATTCTTCCTAGCCTATGGATGATATGGAGGCCCAGCTTGTATGCTGAGAATACAGCCCCCCATGCCACTAGCCTTCTGGTCGCGTTTTCATAGGTTCTCGCCCACTGCAGGGCTGAATGGTTGGTGACCAGGAAAATTTCTTCGCCCTCCACGAATGGCTGAAATTTTATCAGGCCTTCCTTAGCTGCTAGCACCTCTCTCTCGGTAGTGGAATATCTAATTTCAGCATTCTTGAAGGTTCGGGACCAATATGCTATAACCTGTTCCACTTCAACTATTGTTTCATCCAAGGTCATTCCCCATGGAGTAGGAAGGTCTTTCTTGCTCTCGGTACCCGGGATTGAAATTGATATCGTCAATTTTGGGATAGGATTCCCTGTGAGGTAAGCTTTCCTTATCCAATCATAAGCTTTTGTGTTTTGCAGATCCCCTACTCTTATGGGTTGAACTTGCTGCAAGGCGCATCCTAGAGCTTCGTCTGAAGCGTCTGTGTACAATCGATAAGGTTGTCCTCGTATCGGGTGTCCTAGAACAGGAGCGGCTTTCAGAGCGTCCTTCAAACTCAAGAATGCGTGTTCGTGTTCTGGCAGCCAGGTCCATTTAGAGCCTTTTCTCTGTAGTTGGAAGAGAGGAAAGGCGATGCTCGAATAAAAGGGTATGAATGCAGAAAAATATACTGTCATTCCCAGGAAGCTTTGCAGTTCTGACAGCTTCTTGGGCCTACTCAATCGCAGGATTGCATCAACTTTCTCCTGGTGCGTAGACAATCCTAGCCTGGATACTTTGTGGCCTAACAAAATGATAGATGAATAGAACATGTGACATTTAGTAGGTGATAGCGTTATTCCAGCCATTTCGATAGCATCCAGGACCTTGTCCAAATGTTTGATGTGCTCCTCGTAACTTTGCGAGTAGACCACAATGTCGTCAATGTAGACTAGGCAGAATATCCATAAGTAAGGAGCTAGAATAGATTGCATAATTCTTTGGAAAATTGAAGGACCATTTCTTAGTCTGAAGGGCATCCTCTTGAATTGGAAGAGACCTAAGTGAGTCTGAAAGGCCATTCTCTCAATGTGCTCTGGGTCCATTTCTAATTGTGTGAATCCCGAGAGAGCATCCAAAGAGGATAGAACCACGGATCCTGAAAGCAAAGCTAGTATCTCTGACTGGCGTGGAATCGGAAATTTGTCTGCAATTGTCATGGCATTCAGTTTTCTGTAGTCGACGCAGAATCGTGGCTTATTGTTTCGGTAAGCAATTATGACAGGAGCACTCCATGGACTCTTTGATTTTTCGATGACATCTTGTTCAAACCATTTCCCTATTTGTTCTTCTATGATCTTTCTCTTCTCAGGAGAAGAGCCATACATAGGAATCGCGATAGGTTCGACCCCTTCCTTGAGATGGCTCCTAGCTTTAGCAGCATAATTTCCTAGGCGGCCATCCAGACCAAAAGCCTTCTGTCGTCTATGCAACATCTCCCAAGCTTTTCCGTGGAGCATTCTCGGTAAGTCGCCCACGTCCAGTAATTGTTCGAAATCCTCAGAGGAGTAGATTGTTGGATCCGGCATTTCAGAAGTCTTAGGTCCCCCTTGATCGTCATCCTCTCCACATTCCAGTGGAATCAATTCTTTTTCAGTGCTAAACACTGTTCGTTCATCCTTCGTCTCGCATCTCCCAGATTCTAGCTTTCGTACAGAGTTGAGTTTTGATATAAGTTCAGCTACCTGGGTAGCGTGCTTTCCCAACTTCTCTACTTCCTCCGCATTCTGGGGAACCTGTAAAACGTCCTTTGGAATGCAGACTGAACCTAGCACGTCTCCGGCTTTGAGTCGTTTAGGATGGGGAGAAGTGTTTGCTATTGGAATGAATAAATCCCCCATATCAAAGAGAACATTCGGGATGACTAGGCAATTGTTTCTCCCCGTACTCATCAAGATCTTCTCCAGGAGCCAAGTTTGACTTCCTTGAAGAGAACCTTCGATCTCTACTCGTTTTACCATTCCGGGGGGGATCAACACATCTTTGGCTACCCAAACTTCTTTTGACTTCCAAGATAAGTGCCTGTTCCTTCTCCTCTTCCTATTCCTTTCTCTGACACCCATCTTACTTTTGACGAAACTTTGTACGGCTTCCACGCTACAGATCAAGTTAACCGTGTTTAAGACTTCCCGCTGGATGGGAGTAGCTTTAACTCGATGTTCTAGTTGTCCGAAGCTGATTCTTGTACCTTTGTCTAGGTTTCGTGAGACTTGAACTTTGTAAGTCATTTGGTAGTCTTCTCCAAGTAAAATAGGAACAGACATCCCAGGAACAACGTAAGCTTCCACTTCGGTTAGGATGGTGTATCCTTCTTCTGACACCACGTAGATTGGCAGTTTCATGTAGCCCTCAACGATTCCTCTCTCATTGTCTGATAATTGCAAAAGTTTCAAATTAATGCCTTTACGAATTTTGGGTTTGTTCGGCATCAATTCGTAGTGCTCTTTGGAGAGTAAGCTGATGTCAGCTCCTGAATCGAGACGGAGATCGACAATGGGTGAGTCCTTTGAGACTAACCGTCCTTTTACAGATAGCACCGATATTCCCATAGTGGAGAAACCGCTAGGTAAATACCATTTCAGTTTGAGCTTGATGGTATCTTTCATGGGAGGTTTGAAATCTTGAGGCTTTACTTCGCTTTCGCAGTGATCAGTTAGAGGGTGCTTGTCGCAAGCTGTTTCTTGAGCAATACAGTCTACAATTAAAGAGTTTCTCTGAGTGAAGTAAGAGTGCTTCCTTTCTGGAGAGGCATCTCTTGCTTCTAGGTGGAGCAGGATCTCTTCCTTGCTCACTTTCCCGTCAAAGGATGGAAACCTGTCGTCATGGCAGCGTGGGGAATCCCGTGAAAGATCATAGAGGGACATTTGGTACTCGGCTTGTACCATTTCATTCCATAAGTTATTTACAAGGCATTCCTCATCTTCTAATCTTTCTTCATCCTTTTCCACCTGGTTCACCGACTTCCTTGCTAGCCAGAATTTCCAATTGGGACACTCAGCATCCCAATGCCTATCACTACCGCAAAATTTACACGGGGAAGGAGGTGGAACTTTGCTCACAACTTTATCATCCTTCAGGAATGGATATCCGCCCTTTGGAGGGGGTCTAATCCTTTTCCCTTTGACGAGATCGTTCCTCATAGTCACGTAAGCCTCTCTTAAGGTGGAGGGTAACTTCTTAACCACTTCCTCCATGTAACTCTCGTTAGGATTGGATTCTTCTTCATGAGCTTGTTCTGTTTTGTCTTGCTCATCCACGTCTGGGATCGTCTCGAGGCCGCTGGAAAAGTTTACAGTGCACGCAAACTTGCGGAACGGAGCTCTGTCGCTCCTTGAAGACTTCTGATAATTGACGCTGAACTCATCTAGAAGAGTCTTGAAACATTCAATTTTCTTCTTCTGTCCAGTATTTTTGTAAGCGAACATGAAAGTGTGTTCTTGATTCTTCAATTAACAGCATGAGTTCCGTCGGGTTTTGCAGGTTTGCCATATTGCTGGCCCCGATCATGCTAGTTCACATGGAAGGGAGGATCCTAGTGATCTCGAAGACTTCTTCTATAGGAGTTCTCCCCCCTTTCCCGAGGATCTGAGTGTACATCAGTCTTCTGAATTTAAATCCTTGTATGCTCTCCTTCTCATACCCTCATTGCCTGAACCTCATCTTCTCATATTCGTTGTGTTGTTCGTAGATCCAGTTCTGACCCAGGAATAGACGGATTATGCCATCGCACCATGACAGGTAGTGCTGCCTCATTGATTCCCTCTGCTCCTCTGTCAAAATTGACCACCAATCCTTGACATCACCCGAGAGTCGTTTGTGCAAATGAAAAACCATCTCATAAGCCAATTTTATGCTGGATAAAGCTATGTCTTGTATCTCCGAGAAGTACTTGATTGCCGTCTGACGACTACCATCCCAGGAGGGAAGTCGATCCTCTTTGAAGCCTTGCTTCATTCCTTCCTTCATTCCTTCTCTGGGTAAGTCGTTAATCTGTTCTCGTGTCAGTCTCGGCCAATTCCAAACACTAGGATCTCCGAATCTAAGACTCAAGTTTGTATCGTGCAGGAGTCTGTCTCACGGAATCCCCCCCCTTTTATCACTACTCGGAGGGTCTGAGTCTGGGTCTCTACTAGGCTATGCCAAGCAGAATTTGTAGAAAGACTCATGCATTTCTCTAGTATATGAGATATGATTTTATGTTTCTTCTATCAAGCACAAAGTGCTTTTATTTGGTCTGTAGGTCTTGTTTACAAGCCAAAAACAGACTTTATGTTCCCCTTCTTTATGGAATTTATGCAGAGGAAGTACCTCCTTGCAAGGGAAACCCTTATTTCATCTTTAGTTTAGGAAGAATTTTCATTTAACACTTTTTATTTGCATCTTGTGAACTTCTAATCATCTGGGAACTTTACAGATCTCCTCAAGAACAACCAAACAACTGGCCAAAAGCTACAATTCAGCATTTGTGCCTGGAATGATGGGGAAGAATGGAGAGATCTTGAAGGTTTATTGTTCAAGAGCTAAATTTAGCACTTGTACCTGGAATGATGGGGAAGAATGGAGGTAAATTAAAAGTTTATTGTGATGAGTCAGCTAACTAAGCAAACTCATCATGAGACCTTTTTTATGAGTCATCTAATATGGAGAGAACAATAAAAGCTCTCCCAGGATGACAAATTAGCTTATTAATAGGCTGAGTAAGCTCAGAAATGGCTTACCAAGCACCCTTAGCTACTTGTATAAAAGCAGGTAGATTCTACACTAAAATAGAGAGTTTGCTTTTCCCTCTTTTTTCTCTCTCCAAGGAAAAAGTTCCTTGTCAGATAAAAAGAATATCAGTTACCAGCAGCCAGCAGTCTTCCGGCAAGCACTCGTATAGTGCTTTCTCGACCTAACTACGATAGTTAGTGTTATTTGTTTATTGTCAGCAGTAGCACTCGTTTAGTGCTTATCGACCTAACTACGACAGTTAGTGTATCTCGTTAATCGTTATCAGGAGCACTCATATAGTGCAAAGCTTGACCTAACTCCGATAGTTAGTGTTCATAATTCATCCTCACCTCTTACTCTTCTCTGGAATACGTCCACTGAAGGATAAGTATAAAGTTTATTAGTTGAAAACTCATTAGGACCCCCAAACAAACAAAGGACTAGTCTCCGACCTAGAGGACCGAGACATCCTGATCACTGGTTTTAGTTACATATTAAAACCAACGAACGAACCACAACGGTAGATAATGACATGGTGATTGACGGTCAGGATGTTCCAGTATCCATTGACGCTGAAGGTGCAGATCCTAGAGGCCATATGGATGTTGAGACAGTACGTTATGAGCAAGGGGTAGCACAACCTGGCCAGCCAGATGCTGGGAGGTCAACTGTGCTGCAGGAAATTGATGAACATATGCCGCCAGCACAATTGCAGAACATAGGCAAGATCTTTTCACGATGAGCTTCAAGAAGAGAATAGAAGGCTGCAGGAGGTGAGGGAACTTAAAGCATTGCAGAGGAGGGCTTTGCAGAATGTCAGATCTTTGTCGCGGAAGTTGAGAATCAGGATGGAAAGGCTACAGGATGGTTAGAATGTGTATTACTTTGGTCAAATCTTTACATGAACATACATATTGAAGTTGGTAGAAATTCAAATGACCAGGACTACTAGCCTTGAGATCTGCAGTGCAATTAATTTACATGTATATTAGTGCTGGCCCACTAATCTGTAATAATATAGCGTACATGTCTATTAGTGCCAGCAAATCCGATCTGCAACAGAATATTCTACAAGTGCACCAGAGGTATCCACAACATTTGGAATAGAATATTCTACAAGTCTACCTGCGCTGGCTTTCTCATCTGCAATGGAATATTCTCTATGTGTACCAAGGAGGGCCCCAGCATTTGGGATGGACTATTCCATACATCTACCTGTGCCGGCCCTCTCATCTACAATGGAATATTCTACAATATGTACCAAGGGGGGCCCCAACGTTTGGAATAGACTATTCTACATGTGTACCAAGAAGGGCCCCAGCGTTTGGAATAGACTATTCTATATGTGTACCTGTGCCGGCCCTCCCATGTGCAATGGAGTATGCTCAATATTGATCGCTCTTACATTTGCAACTACTAGAATGTACATACTGGGCCTCCCCATTGCAATGAAGAATCTCCTTTGCCCGGCCCTGGTTCGGTTGACCATCAACTACATAAGAATCTTACCCCCAGGCTGTCTGTTTGGAATGGCTATATATGCTGAATGGGCTTGCAACAAGGCAGGGGCTACTGCATTTGGCCATACTGTTGATATTAACAATAATTTAGACAAATTCTCAGCTTAGCAACAATAAGCTACCTATTGCTCAGCAAGCTATAGTTCTTGTCATTCATCCCAACACTGTAGGCTTTAATATAATTCTGTAAAGCTCATAAACTACAGAGTGGCCCACTTCCTAATCGAGCACAGTAGATCCCAACTAACCAGACAATAGAAAAACATTAACCTAGTAACAATCAAAAATGTTAACTAGAAAAATACTAACACTAACCAGCTAACAAAAAACACTAACCAGACAGGAAAAATACTAATCAACACAGGTTAAATTACTAATCAGACAATCAAAGCAAAAAAAAACCTAACACTAACCAGCCAATAAAAACACTAACCAGCTGAACAAAACATTAACCAAACCAGACTAGCTAGTAAAACACACTAACCAGATGGAGAAAAACACTAACCAACCTAACAAAAAACACTAACCAACTAACAAAAACACTAACCAGATGGAGAAAAACACTAACCAACCTAACAAAAAACACTAACCAACTAACAAAAACACTAACCAGATGGAGAAAAACACTAACCAACCAACAAAAACACTAACCAACTAACAAAAACACTAACCAGCCACTAAAAACACTAACCAACCACCAAAAACACTAATTTACAGTACTCTAAACTATATCTGGTTAGTGTTTTAAAACACTAATATGCAATATAACCCTGTTCTTACCATAAGCCACTTGAGTTTTGCCTATGAATCAGGCATAGGTATAGTTTTACAAGATTGCGACGCGTGCTACGATTCGAGTAACGGCCCCGATGATTTGGAACTCGCCGTTTGTTCGTTCTCTTCCTGAGGCGTTCCGTTTGATGAAGAACACAATGAAGAATGCAGACGATGACGAGATCGCTCACAGGTGGAAAGGGGTGTTTGGTATGGCTTTCGTGCACTTGAAAGTTGCACAGGTTCCTTCCAAGGGACCAGGGGGCAGTCCAAAACCGCAATATGATCTTTGGCAAGACCTACATCTCCCTTCATCTGTCCCAGGTGCGGATCTAGGCAATGGAACGATGAAGAACGGATTCGTGATGGCGGCTCAATCGATCATAGACAGATCCGCTATCAATGCAGACTGGGACAGTTCAACTATCACGCTACGGGACCTGCACAAATTCGTGAGCCAAGTTCGCCCACCCTCCGATCTGATGATAGACAGAGCTTCATTACCTGGAGCGAAGAAGGAAGTGAACAGTTATCTCCATGATACTTACACATACATCATTTCGAAGATAGACATGAGCGATCCGATTCACCGACTGGTCATTTTCATCAGCATAGTGATGTCGAAGTTGGTGCCGTATTTGGCGCACAGCAGCCAGGTTCCAGCGGACATGGTAGGCAGCTATAATGGGAACAATATCACAAAGGCAGTACGACGGTCACCATGGACGGACAGCAAGCACAAGGGTAGCAAGAATTCAGGCCCATATCTGACTATGTTCACAGTCCATTGTTTGGCATTGCTAGATTCAGAGTCACCACTACGGAAGTACATGTCTACACACAAAGGGGGTCTTGGGTCTCCATGGACGAGTAAACATGGTAAGGAGAGCGAATTTCTGTGGTGAAAAGGACTAATGAAGCATAATAGGAAACAAGGAAATCAATGGATTTAATTTGGTTCGACTAGGACTGGCACGGGGAAAGACGACAAAGATGTGGACGTCACCTCAAATACCATCCGACTATGAGATGTTGAGAAGAGAGGACTTGATTGCAAAATCGATGCGTATGACCGAGTTGTTGAGCAAAGGAGGGGAGGGAGTATTCATGTGGTTGGAGGAAATTGTTGGTAGGGAGAAAGCGGTTGATCTAGCGAAGAATGGAGCAATGCCTTATCAAGGGTTGAGCGCATCTGGTGAAAAGCGGAAGGCGACTTCAGATTCGGAAGGTAGTGACGACGACATTGAGCTACCATTTCCTTTGCCTTCAGGTAGCAAGCGCATTCGACATTGAACGCAGTTGGATAATGGAATAATATGGAAACATGTATTAAACGGGACATAGCATTTCACCATGGACTCAGGCATAGTACACACTCATTCAGTTGGTACATAAAGACTCTCACGTGGTTTACTTGGTTATTTCTTTAATACACGCTTTAGTCATTTCAGGGTCTATGAACACTGATTAATAA
>QLOR01002527.1:0-10295 GCA_003313825.1 Sarcodon aspratus | reverse complement strand
ATAATTTAGACTTTGCGGAGACATGGACCTAGCTTCGAAAAGTGTAACTTTTTCCGTACTTCGCTGACTATTTAGTGACTTATGTGACCTTTTTTCCCTTTTTAAGGAAAATGCGCGTTTGCTGATGCTTCAAGGTGGACCGGTTCAGTATTAGGCTTCTCAACTGCACATCCTCGTTACCAGGTGTTTCGGTGAAGGATGGTCTGCTATATGTGGGCTCATGACTTGTAATTCCTCGTGTTGGTACACTGCGGGAAGAACTCTTCCGGATGGCTCACGACAATCTTGGACACTTTGGGTTTGACAAATCTTATGCGGCACTGCGGAACGATTTCTATTGGCCACGAATGCGGACAGAACTAGAACGAAGCTACGTCCCCTCTTGTCCTGATTGTCAACGCAACAAATCTAGAACGTCCAAACCTGCTGGGCCGCTTCATCCCCTCCCAATTCCTGATCAGAGAGGCGACAGTGTGGCTATTGATTTCATTGGGCCGTTGCCGGAAGACGAAGGTCACGATGCAATAACAACTATGACATGTCGTCTTGGGTCTGACTTGCAACGGAGATGAACATGACGGCAGAAGAGTTTGCTGTTATATTTTTTGACCACTGGTATTGCGAGAATGGGCTGCCGTTGCAGATTGTCTCTGATCGGGACAAGTTATTCATCTCACGGTTCTGGCGCGCATTCACAAAGTTGGCAGGGATAAAGCTCAGGATGTCAACTTCCTTTCACCCTGAGACTGACGGCAGTAGCGAACGGACGAACAAAACTGTGAACCAGTGCCTGCAATACCATGTTGAAAGGAACCAAAAGGGCTGGAGCAGAGCATTACCCCGTGTCCGTTTCCAAATCATGAACACGGTCAATCTCTCCACAGGGTTCTCACCTTTCCAGCTACGAATGGGACGTTCACCGCGCGTACTGCCTCCTCTAGTTGGAGCGCCTTCAGCTCCATCAGGCTCAGACGAAGGCAGAGCTCGTGCTGTAATCGAGGCGATGGAGAACGACGTTGCCGAAGCTCGTGACAATCTTCTGGCGGCAAAAGCACACCAAGCTGACATGGCGAACAAACATCGAGGCCCAGAAGACCCATACAAAGTTGGTGATCTTGTAATGCTATCCACGTCAAATCGTCGTAAAGAATATGCACCGCCAGGATCTCTTCGTGCTACAAAATTTTTCCCGCGACAAGATGGACCTTACCGAGTGGAACGTGCATCCCCAGATACATCGAATTATACCCTCGAGATGCCTAACGCAACCGCGTCGAAATGCCGGACATTCCATGCCAGTCAACTTACCCGGTTTGTGGCCAATGATCCAAACCTTTTCCCTTCAAGGACGATGACTCAGGATGGTCCGGTCATTATGGATGATGGTTCTGAGGAGTACGTTATAGAACGCATTGTGGACGAACGGCGTTGGGGCAGAGGATGGAGGTATCTGGTACGTTGGAAAGGTTGGGGACCTGAAGAAGACAGGTGGATGTCACGGAAGGAATTAGAGGAGACAGAGGCGTTGGACATTTGGTTACAGTCGGTGAAGCGAGACTGAAATCTTTTAGAGTGGGGAGGAGTGTAATCCCGAGGATCACAACCACCTTACATAATCATGTTATATACTATGAACGCGTCGTCGGGTTGCTCTTCACTTCTTACTTACGAGCAACCAGGTACTGTCTTTTATCTTATCTGTATATTAGTTCTTCACTTCTTACTTACGAGCAACCAGGGTTTTTATCTGTCTGATTGTTTGAGTGTCCACTCTTACCGAGTGTTCCAGTCAAGTTGTTGGCAGTACCAGCCAGGAATTTGTACAGGTTTTGCCAACAGTTTCTACTTTCAGCATCACTAGCAGTTACAAGTAGAGAGTGGTTAAATGTCCGTCAAGCTTTCTTCTTTCTCCCCCGGCTGACAAGCATGTCTTGGTTCTTCTTTCCGACCACCGTAACACCCTTGCCGCTCTTCACCACTTTCTTCAACGCTTCTTCCTTCTGCCGTCTCACTCCCTTGACTTTTGAGAACTTGTCGACGCTCTTTTCTAATCTTTCCCGTGTCTTTTTGCGCATCTTACGCTCTTTACTCCTCAGTGCACGCTTCTCCGTAGATGTGAGTTCACTCCGCACTCGAGGTCCATTAGATGAAGACGGCGTCAAGATCTCCTCTGGGGCAAGCATGGTCGATACCGTATGCGTAGTGGGAAGTGCCGATTCTAGTGTAGCTGCAGCAGTATTAGAAACGTTGACAATTGTCGCCGTTGGCTGTGGATATGACCTCAGCATTACATATCGCTTGAGAAAAAAACGACAGACTGGTACCTGTTTCGGTATGAAATGCGCATTGCACAAGGCATCCAGCTTGCTACTGATACCTTCCCAAACTCGCTCAATCTCTTCATGCTCTTTCTTGAGTTTTCCATCCCTGTCTTCTCCAGCAACGCCGCCTGTCTGTGCAGCAACGTATTCGCCTTCGTAAATTTCTGCAAGGGACTGTCCTGATTTCGTATCTTGCAACTGGAACATACGGGAAGGGAGGAACGCTTTCTCGTCCAACGGTCGCCGCCGGACAACGTCGTCGAAATTGTTATCGATGATCCTCGCTTTGATTCGTTCTTCAAGTTCATGAACGACGTCTTCGGTCACCACCGGCACTGCTTTCATTACACGTTCAAACTCCAGGTCTTCCTCTAAAAGCGAGTTTTGTGGTCGTGCACGTGAATGAGCTTCTCCCATAAGCGTCCAATTTTTTGGCGCTATGTTTTCTGCTTCTAAAGCCGCGATCTGTTCTTGAATTGAGGATACCCGTTTCTGGTGTGTCGTGGTATCTGTCGTCCAACTTGTCAAATTAAAATAAGCGTGAATGCTAAGTATGTTTCACCTGTCTCCGGCTCATCTTCATCAAACAGATCGTCCTTCGAACGTTCTATTGCTTCCCGACCTCCACCACCTTCTTCGGAATCTTCATCCTCGCCATCGCTTTCGTCCTCATCTTCTTCATTTTGGTCGTGCCCTCCGTTCTCAATATAGTCGTCTTCAACATCATAATCTTCATTTTCCAGGTCTTCGCCATCATCCATCATATCCTCTCCAAAATCATCATCTCCGTCATCCTCTTCATCCCAATAATACGTCGAGTTGACAGGTATTTGTTTGCCTTTTGCTTTTATATTCTTGATTTTGACCTGGTCATGGAACCGCACCTTTGCGGCCTTGGACTTTGGGGGTGATTTCGGTGTAGCGAGAGCTGGAGGGTCGAAAAATTCTTTATAAAGGAGATCTACGGAAAGATAATGAGAAACGCTGGGATAAGAGTATAGGTCGCTTACCAGATTCTGTTGCTTCTGAATCCTCCGTGCTCTCAACGGGGGCAAAATAATCGATGGATTCGGCTTCGCTCTCCGAGTCTTCGTCTTCGATATTCTTCCCTAGACGCCCTCGAGAAACTCTTTTGGCTTCTGCTTCCTCTGTTTCCGCATTAAACGAGACCAAGTCAAAGAAACCGTCATCTAGTTCAGCATGAACGCCACCCGATGATTTAGAAGCCTTGTTCTTTTTGGAAGGCGAGGAAAGAAACATGTGTGACGGTTCGCTTTCGTCTGGGTCCTTGAGCTCTGCAGTATCCTCGCCTAGATCCACGTCCTCACCGTCATCCTCTTCTTCCTCGGTATCAGACTCGTCAGAATCATCGTCGGAATCTTCTTCTTCGTCATCTTCCGCCTGGGCTAGAGCCTCCAAAGTTTTAGCATCAAGTCCAATTTGCTCTAAATCTTCAAGGGTCAAATCTGAAAACTTTGGCTTCTTCCTAGATTTCCCTTCTTCCCCACCTTCCGCGTCGTCCTGTTCCAGGAGTGTACCCTCAGTGCCATCGAGAGCCCTTTGGAGCATGTCACATATGCCTTGCGCTCTGAGCTCTAACTGAGCCCAAACTTGTTCAGGGTCAACATTCTCGATGTGTAATGAAGAGAGTGGCGTTTCTTTGAATTGTGGCAAGGGAGGCGAAGTTCGTTTACGTTTGCCGTTCATTTTTGCTTGAGAACGCGTTTGGGGTGCCTCTGTGGGGCTCAAGGACGACAACAGGTCCACGATGTGCGGACGTGACTGAGGCTCGGTTGTTAGTGCTATACCCTGTTAGTAAACGGGGTTATTCGAGGAGGATAGGTAGTGATCGCACCATGGTCAAAGATAAACTTTGTAGCGCTCAATGCGGCGCGTTGTATTTCGTCGTTTCCAGATGCAAAAGACTCGGGTCGATCGTCGAGCAAGCTGGACAGGTCCGAGAGTATGGGAGGAAGAGAAGGAAGCTCCTCGACAGTCTCTTGAGAATTCGACATTGGCAATTACTTTCACAATGCGTTTGTGCTATGAATATCCTATCGCTGGTTAGTTATTGTCGGGTAGAATGCAGTGGGCATCCAGAAAATTGTGAGTTCAATGATTAGCGGAAAAGGAAAGCGTGTATGGCACGTGCCCTTGAGGCTTGTGTATGTTGTGAGGGCGGACGACTTGGCAACGTCTCCTTCGACCTCTAGATCTCTGTTCGGGCCCTCGGGTGTCCGTTGTTGGCAACTGCTCGGGGAGATCGCTATTGTCGGGTGGGAATGTCACCAAAAACGCAGCCAGCTGAAACAATGGTACACGTATGATTGCATTGTTTTTCCGAAAACATTCTTTGTCCGCTGTGAAGGGGGAAAATGTGCTTCGATGCCTGCTTTTGTTGCAATAATCTGTAAAAAGGTTGCTATCTAGGTCACTCTCTCTCCCATTCCTCTGCCAGGTTCACCTGCTTCAGCCTGGTGCTACTTTACTGTCTCTTCTTCAAAGTCTCTCTTCTACACCAAGGAACGTTCCTTGTCATTCCGTACAGCGCTAGCCGCCATGATCGACCTTCTTTCCACCATTGTCATTCTCTATCTCGCGCCTCTGTTGTCTTTGACGGCCATTCTATTATGCTTGTTCTCTTACCTGTCTCCAGTGGTCATGCTCCACTCCCAGGTGTCACTGCTCACAGTTAGACCGTCTTTGTTTTTGACTCCTAACAAGACTGGTAACGTAGATGGCCCGACGGTGCTTTTGGGAGCCCTTGGTACGTCCAGCTTGATGCGCGTCTGTGCTGTTATTCATATTTACCGAATATTTCTAGGTTCGTGCGCGAGATCTAAAAATACCGGGTCATTCGCCTGCACTACGCCCTCTCTGGGCCCCCAATACAGTTCGTTCAACCTTGTGATATAGGGTCTTACGCGTTGCTAACCTTGGCATTTTAGACCTTGCCGTTCTCCCAAAGAATGCACCAAATCTTCTGTCGGCGCCAACTGCGACTACCCCAACATTCATTGCTATTTCCTTGTCTCTTTCTATCCTTTTCTTCCTGCTTTTCACCATGATCGCTTTTCGCGCCAAATTTGGCGGAAAGTTTGCTGGATCACTCGAGAAGCCTTTCATACAAAAGGCAACGGCCTGGATTGGGTTGTTGGGTTTCATGATCGGTCAGTTGTTCTTGAGACACAAGTGGGCATCTAATTTGTTTTATTGACAAGTCTGCTTAGGCCTTACGTCGTTCCTTATTATTCGCATGTGGTTTGGAAAGGCCGTGCAGGACTTCAACAATGCAGTTGAACTCCAGACGACTAGCGCACCTGCCATCATCGCTGAGATCTCGAATGGTTTCATAAGTACGTGTCGAAGAGGTTGCTTTCCTGTCTTTCTTTGCTGATATGTTTTTTGTATTTGCAGTGGTGTGGGTAGGATATGCGTTCCATGCAGTTCCGCTGGTTTGTGCCTTGGCCAAGCTGCATGTCACCACCGCGCCGCCGGTTGGAAAAGCTTAATATCTGTATTCATTATCGAGGTCCCACGATCGTTGTGTCAGTACTTAGTAGGAATAATTTACTTAGTAGCCGTTCTAGTAATAATTACTTTATAGGATAGAATGACCGTTCAAACGTTCAGTGCTCATCGACATCAATGATATTACGCAGCTGCTGGATGCAGTGCATGCCGATGGGTTGATATTGGAGTCCATCCGGGGTACCGCAACACTGCTGCCAAGTACTGACCGGTCGGACTCGAGCTGATATGTGGGTAGTAACTAGTAACTACCAGGCGATCCGCCGCTCCCATAGAAGTTGGACACTTGTCATCGCCTCCGCCTAACCATCATGATGTCCAATCACTGCGGGCAATACAGTAGGGAATTTTCACGCGCTGTAAATTCTCTATTGCCCGCGGTGAATGGTTTCATAGTTCTCATAATACGAAGTTACGAACTACTCAATGAAGCATTGATCGACGCCAGTCCATTGGTCGGTGCTGAGCGCTGAATCATTGAGCACGGCCATCTCTAGACTGGTGACCACTCCTTCTGTGAGACGAGACAAGCTCTTCGACAGAAGGACTGGTCGATCTGGGTTTAAAATGGCAGGACGCGCGGATTGCTGAGCGCTGAATCATTGAGCACGGCCCTCTCCCGCATCACGGATCTCGACCCACCACTGATCCACCGCTCCTATTGAGCCGCAAACGTCGTATTGTATAGAAAAACGTGGTAATTATACAGTTCGGTTACTGGACTACTAAGTGTTTCAAAGTGATTCTGATCAGCGCCGGGGCCGTAATATTACGATGGTACTTAAACAAGGAGGAACCAGTTAAAAATTGTCCTCTCCTCTGATACTATTCTCTTCTGAACAACGGAATGTTATTTGTATGAAATGGGAGCCAGCTTACCATTTGTCCAAGTATACCTGCAGGATCATCAGAACGTAGTTGTGAGTATTCACTCCCTGAAAAGAAACCTTCCCCTGAATACAACCTGTAACTTATGTGCATAGTACACAGTTGGTACGCATCAGCTCGTGCTTGTTGGCACCCTTGTCATTTCACTGACTCGTCCTGCAGTTGCTCCAGCTTGCATATTTGTACGCAATCCTCAGGCTGTGGATCTCGAAGTATTGGACTAAATTTCGCTATGCCATAGTTCTACGACTACCTTTTGACGCTACATCTCGAGATCGAACTCATCTGGCCTTCACGATTGAGCTACACCAAAGTTCTCTTTCTGATGTTCAGGTATTCGTCTTTTATTCAGGTGATTCTTTTCCTCAAGAGTGCGTTACATTCCTATGAAACGTCTTTGAATATGACTAAATTATTGTTTGGGACTTGAAGATCTAGTGATTTACAGTAGAAGTTCAGTGGGTGAAACATGCAAGGTGTCATACCATATGCAATGGTGTAAGGCTTTAGTAATACTTTGCTACATTCGACGTAGTGACGCGAATGTATAGGGATGATCATATTGCAAGCAATCGTAGCAGAAGGTGAGTTTCGTTATTTTAGTGTCTTGTCCGAGTCTATTGCTAAGTATTTGTCTCTTTGTCAAAGTTATCCTCTCTATCAGGACCTGGGCAGTTTGGGAAAGAAATAGGGCAGTCGGTATCATACTTGCACTTTCGATTCTTGCGAGCTTGGTTCCGCAAGGTATTTTTCTGTACGACCTCACTCGGCTAAATAAATGTACGCAACACGCATTCCTTGGTCTCTTGGGTTGGAGTATTTTATCCTGTGTTGCATTTTCAGTTCCACCTTCTCCATATCCAGGGTTCAACGGATGTCTTGGACCTATTGCTGACGTGACAGCACTGAAGGGAACATATGCTACATTGACTGGTATACAAACCAGTAAGCGTCCTCTTTGTTTCCATGGGTCGTTTACGGACTTACATACTTGTAGTTTTCCTATCTCTCATGGTAATAAGTGGTATTCGGTCGTGTTCGTCTTTGCCATATTCTAGTACTACTGTTGATAGCTCATTCTTCCTCACAACGCAGATAAAAATAGCAGTAGTAACAAATTATCATTTGTTATTTACAGAGATGGTGAGTGACGGTTTGTTCTTATATCATAACCTTCAAAACTTTGATTTTTTCATAGGGATTCTATTTTACATATACATACTTTGTACGCCGTTTACTATCCCGAAAAATATCTCCAGCGCTCAGATTCATTTGACACTTGACAGGCATGTCGCTTGTAAACCTTTTGGCCCTAGTAATTGCTTCTGATAGATTCTGGTTACTCTTCGTTCTGTCAGTTTGTTGTTCGCTCCATTGGCGTAATTCTAATATAATTGTTCTTTTAGCATGGAGGGCACCATGTACGCCGTGTTCACTACCAGGATTATACTCAACATTCGATACTTCGGCCGTCGAACTTGCCCACAAAGAGAATTGCACACCACCTATGAAGAATCATACCCGACGTTCGCACCTATGGAGTTTGCGCTCCGTAGTTTTGAGCCCTCCCAAAGCACCGGGCAGTCTCAGCCTCCCCTGCAGGAATCTCAAGGTGGTGGTGACTGTGCTGACACGCCTGTATAACCATAACTTGGTCTTGTTACGTTACGATAATTGTTGGGGAACGGCTACTTACGGGTCGATTTGTCGAGGGTTGCGTTATGATACATCGGAGGTCAGTGAAAGGACTTCAAGGAATCTGCTGAGGAGAGCGAGGCCAATGCAAATGTAATTTATTGTAGCTAATTTCCGCCGTTTCCACATGCTACATTGCTCACTCTACGGAGGATCTCAGAATATGTACCTGGCTTATATTTAATTGGAGGGTGAAAGCGAATCTATACCAAGTATGCGTGATAACTACATCTGCCCGAAAACTCGGCCTCTAGTAGTATACAGTAATACATCGGCAAGTGGGACGGTGAAGTTAAATCAGCCTCGGAATACAAAAATCTGGTTACTATATGTAGAATTAACGGAGTTTTGGTTATAAATGGAACTTGAATCCTTTGTTCCTTGAATATCAGCGCAGGATTTTCGGAGTTAGTGAACGTGGGAATGCCTGGCAGTCGCGGTCCGGGGACATTGCCAGTTGTCCTTGTTGGGAGTGCAGCGTATGGTTAGGGCGACTGGGAGGGTAGTAGTGTGAATCTCGATCGATCCCAAAAACTCGGGAAACGCATTATCTTCGGAGTGATACCATAAAAGGAATATTTGCCAGGTAAGGCGCGAGTAGATTCGTATCTAACCATTTCTGCTCGTCGGATTTAGAACCGCTCATCGAACGGGTGGGAAGGTGCATTGGATCCTGACATGTTTGGGATTCCTTATTGCTCAAGAATGTCCGGGCCGCCATTCATCAACACGCCGTAGGATCATCATCTGCAGTGGTTTTTCCGTCGTTCTCAATTTCCCGACAAGCACAGAATTCGCGACTGGTAGGCTGCTATAAAATGCATAGGCTTCCGATGATCTTGCTTGATTTACCCTCACGATTTGCTTTTGCTGGCATGGGAGGCGCTATCGCCTTCATGCAGCGTCTTCTGCTTGCTGCCGCTCTTGCGATACTTTCATTTCATCTGGCAAACTGCAGCAAGCAAGATACGGTTTCTATGTCGACCGATGTCGTTCCTTCATCCCCACCTTCTAATTCTCCAGCGTCTTCCTCTGGAACGGCTACCTCCAGTACCTCTGTTCCTTCGCAGTCTATAGATCCGCGCACATCTCAGGCTATTCAAACTATTTTCAACCGCAGAATAGCAGATATTACTCTCACAGCTACCGGGTTGTCCAACATACCTGCATGGTCGGTACAAGGGCAGACCCAATTACAAAATTTCTCATACTTTTTGGCGTTTAGGCTATCTACCCTCGATGCAAACGGAACTTGGCCAGCAAGTGAAGTTGATTACACGTCCGGATGCACAGCACAGAGGGCGAACTGGCCAGCACAAACTCATTGGACACGTCTCGGTGTGGCATATGTTTTCACAATCTCACACAACCCTGCTCATTCCGATTGATGTAGTAACAATGGCATCTGCCTGGCATGGGGGTCTCCCAGGTTCAGCTGGCAATACAGACGTTAACAACACCGCTCTTCTTGATGCGATTTCTCGTGCTATGGATTATTGGTTCAAAAACGACTTTACCGTCCCTGGCTGTATAGATTCAGGGGGAAATCGCGCTTGTCCTTGTGGTACCCCCGGTCTGTGGAACACAAACTGGTTTTCGAACGTATGCTAGCAGTTCTCACAGGCAGAACAAATGGAGTACTCACGCTGTGATTGTAAAGGTTATTCTTATTCCACGGCTTGTGGGGGAGGTCTGTCTTCTTGTTCAAACTGCCCTAACACCGACGCAGTTGGCTGGTTGCAACAACATTATATCTCGCACCTATTCTCAGTTTTTCCGGCCCATTAGCGGGGTATCATGGCGAACAGGTGCAAACGTGCTTGATACTGCGTCTATCAGTATCGATCTCGGTTTGTTAAC
>QLOR01002519.1:0-11591 GCA_003313825.1 Sarcodon aspratus | reverse complement strand
TTCTCACATTCAGCGATCCGATTCATCCGAAGCATAAAAGAGCAAAGTCACTTGGAGTAGATGTTTTTAATCTCTACTGTAGCGATCAACAACTTTTTTTGGCTCGGGTCTCAGACCTAACGACATCGTCGCTCGAGCTGATTGATTCTATCCCCAAACGGAAATCTATTTAAAAACGACTCAAACCTTGTCAGAATCGTCCACCCGGAGCTCACCCATCGTGATCAACGGAAAGATGTCGGAATGCATCACCTCCTGTGATGATGGGAGACTCCACTATAATATGGCAAGACCGGTTCAACCATCAAGCTGAACGCTACTGTATAGAGATTTCAATTCAGGCTGTATCGGATATTACCGAATCCGAACTCCTCTGTACTACATTCTAGCTCTGGATCAGTGATATTTTGGATATATCCGAGTCAACTGCAACTTGGTTTCGAGACCAAGGACCTCTGATCTGCGCCTGCAATGATCCTTAAAACCCGGAAGCCTCAGGATGAGAACTGTTCTTCCCCGGTGTTCTACGACTACCTTCCTTTAAGAAAACAGATACTACATCATTCGGTTGATGACATATGGCAAACACGGACGTTGGCACGCTTGGAGTGTTTATCCAGTACTTGATGCACCAGAGACATATTATGGATGTAAGTTCCTCCGTGATAGTGATATGAAGACATTTCTGCTAAAATTCTCTTGCATAGTACATGTTTAGTGCGCATAGCTGATGCCCACTGTGCTTTACCATTTTACTCACTGGCCGTGCAGTTTCTGCAGCTTCCGCTCTGGTATCCATATCAAACTCTTTGATTTTGTCTTTTTGACTATAATTTGGCCATAGGTCTATGATTACTTTTTAACGCTACATCTAGAGATCAAATACGTCTGGCTCTCACGGTGGAGCTACACCAAAGTCCTCTTCCTAGGGATTAGGTACACGAGTTTGTCATTACGTGCCTTGCCCTTTATAGTGAGTTTTACTCGTTTAAGGCGGCGCTACATTCGACTAAATTGTTTTAACAGACCAATTGTCCCCTGACGTCTCAGCCGAAACATGTAGGACTTCATACCCAACGGAAGTTTGTAAGTAACCCAGATATTGATGCTCTGGTGAAAGTAAACCCGTATGGATTAATAGGGTTATCGCTGTTTGAGATGACCTCCGCAGAAGGTGCGTGTCCTTACATCATTACGACTTTGGCCCTCACGAACCCTTCGCCTTCAAAGCTATCCTCGCCATCCGGACCTGGGCAGTTTGGAATGGAAACAAAATAGTTGGTATCGGACTTGTGGCTTTAATCCTTGGATTTTTTATTCCGCACGGCTTTATCCTGCACATGTTCGTTCAGTCGATAGACTGTACGTCCATATATCTGCACTGGATGTCATAATTCGATCCCACTGTCCGCGTAGATGCAACTCCTCCGTATGCGGGATTCAAGGGATGCTTTATCATGAATGCCGATAGCATATTGTGGGGAAGCTACACATTAGCAGCCATTATCGAAGTTGGTGAGTATTTTGGCTCTTGTAACACTACTCTAAAATTTCACTTTTATAGTCGTCCTTGCCCTCACGGCAGTTAGTGCTTTCCGGTCATGTTCGTCTTTGCCATAGTTTTCGGCTATTGTTAGGGCCTCATTTTTTCACCATCGCAGATCGGCGGGGTACAATCAGTAAACTCTGTCATAAGGTCCACAGAGACGGTGAGTCACACTTTGATAAAGTTATCGTCACCTGGAGAATTACGTGTCATTACAGGTGTTGTGTTCTACATCTACCTACTTTGTGCGTTGTTTGATCCCGAGACGCGTCCCGAATATTTATGATTGTCTTAACAGGCATCTCAGTTGCAAATGTTGTCGTCACAGCTACTTTTCCTGTAAGCCCCATGCGCTGAACAGTGGACCTCCGTCATGCTGACTTGCGGATTCCTATAGCGTGACTTGATGACAATTTTAAGCCCGTCAGTATGAATTTTAGCCATGTTTTGACTTCAGTCTAAAGTCTCTCTTAGCTGGCAGTATGTGCTGATGTCCGTGCTTGCTACCCGGATTGTCCTCAATATTCGAGGCGGAAGCAAACGAAGCCTGTATACTGGGTTTCAGTCATACTACCACTCGGACCCGCGCTCATCGTCCATTCCTCTCGACCTTCTGTGTGATGGCTTGGAGGAGCCCTCTCGGGTAGAATTACAATGCGTGGTCGAGATCCAAGAAGAAGTCTCAATATGCTCACATTGACAACGCATGTACCACCATAGATCGTTGTAAGAGTATTATATAGTAGATCATCCGAGTTTCTGGTTGTATTTTGCATTGGAAAGTTTCATCGAAGCCAAGTCATGTATGATTGGATGTATTGAAATACAATTAGTACAAAATGTTTGTATCCTGAAGGAAACAAACTAATTATGCTTGAATCCTATTTTATTTTGCGGAAAAGCGAATGCACATACTAGTAGGATATCGATAAAGGATCAACAGATCGGTCTTATCAAACACTTCCTCCCCGCCCTAGCGTCAAAACCGCTCAGTGCTTTTCGTCAGGTAGACTGCTGACCTTCCGTTCTGTGAGACGAGACAACTTGAAGCTCTTCGACAGAACCTGAGTGGTCACGAGTTCGACCTACCTCACCCGGGCCGTTCCTTGAATTCTTCTTTTGATAAAACCACCAGCACACGTCGGTTCAATCATCCAGTTAGAATACAAGTTATCCTCCGGGAGTCTTGCATGTCGTTCGCACCAAGTTTGCACGCTACATCGAAGTCCCGCATCGGCCAACCTGAATTACTTGTACACTTCCCACAGACATCTCTCGCTGCAAATTGGAATCACGACTTCTCTTTCACGGCAAGGAAATGAAGAATAATGGATCCCTGGTAGGAGTAGATATGATCTGCGACTGCCCTCCGAGTGATGGCCTTGTTCATTTCACTGAAGTCAGGAGGCTACTTCAGAGGTATTGACCGTGTTTTTCACATCTCTCACGTCACTCATCACATATGAGGACTATACGGATGTTATTGTCATCGCAGTGCCAGTTGGTCACATAGAGTCTGGTGCGCAATATGCAGTTGATGAAAGAGACGATGATATTTTGGTTGCTTTCGGGTACGACGATATTCATCCTGCCTTCGATGTTCGGGCACTAAAATTGTGCTTCATAGGGTTGCGAATTTAGTTTTCGTTCACTAGCAGGGTTTATTATTCGCTACAGTGTGTGGTCTGAGCCCCCACGATGAATGTCGGCTACACGCGCGATATTTATCCTGTGTATTGTTAACATCGGCAAGTCAGAATTGTCAGTTGGCATCTTTGTTCGACGAGTGGGCCCAAGTCCTCATGGTCATTTCATCCATAGAAGTCGGCATGTGCTCAGTTATTTCAAGCCAATTTCATGCTAACTTAGTCCAGCCTTTCAAAGAACTCCTACAAATGCCAGTGCAGGAATGAAAGAGGGGTTGTATTAATGCTTGCGACACTGCAGCATCGCAGTCATGACCGCTTCTCATCTGCATCTAACCGCCACTTACATGTCTTGTCTCTTATAATAACTCGCATTGTGATTGAGAGTACTCACATGTCATGCCTGGTTCCCTACCGCCATATCTGCATGAACGAAGGCTCCTTAATCTGGGATCCCTATTTGGTTAATGGAGCCTCGAACCAGTTCTCAATACTGGCTCTGGTCACCTTCTGGACTTTCTGCCTAATTGTATCGTCTCCAGAGAATTCTTCTGTTTCTCCAGGTAGTTGGTCACAGATGCTGAACCAAGCTAACTCTTGCAATTTGATGGATTCGATTTAGGCACTCTTTATAACAAGATTCTAAATCTTCATCTACACCATTGCTACTAATCCTTTAATCACTAGACAAGAAACTTTCTTTGTTACGGAGTGATTCCCAATTTGACATGTCGAACAAGCCGGGTAACTCTTCCCATAACTTCTCTCTACTTGCACAGATCGCATTCTCCACCGTTTTAGCACACTTTGAACACAGTTCAAAGGAATGCGCTAGTTTTGTTACTGTTGACTTGGAACTAGCCTTCTCTATTAGAGCTCTACGAGCTGCAGAACACTCGCGAACGTCGGTAGCAGCAGCATTGCTTAACTGATCTTTACACTCCCCAGCATCTTCACAGTCCAACTCGACGGACAACGGATCGAAGAAGTTGAGAAGATGAAGGTCTTCTGCCTCACGGACTTTCTCAACCCCAAGAAAGTAGGTGGATATGATGGCCCAGCCGTGGTTTTCGACTACCCTTTGCAATTCAGGAACGACTTCGTCTTGCGGATACGTTGTCATGTGATAAAGGATCGCAGGGATGGGCAAAGGAATATCGGCCTGAATGGCCAGGAGGAGATATGATATATACTCTCCCTTGAATGGCGGAATAAGGCGATGAGATGTTCTTTGGTCCCATGCTGCAAGGGTGGAGGGATAGACTGTCATCAAGAGGTCAACGGCGAGTTTGCGAAGTTCCGGAACAATGTATTTTGTCGACAACCGAAGCACAGCTGAAACCTTCTCGAAGGAGCTTTTTGCGTTGGGTAGGAAATATCTAAATTCACGTCGTTAATACAGACAAGAAGTTGAAAGTAAGGTTGGTGCTTGCGTCAAACGGTACAATGCTTTCAAAAAATGCTTGAGATCGCTCGAAGAATCCTGTAGAGCGAGTACAGGGCAGTCATCATAGCAGTGAGCCTCGTTATCACTGCCCGACTCGGCGTCGGCGTCCTTTGACGGTTTGGCCAAAGCACACATGTTCCTGAATACCTCAGAGTTTTGAGCCAACACGCTCATGTGAACTTTGAAAGCCGTTTTCCCCGCATGCAGGACGATGCTGCCGTCGCTGTACCAGACGTCCTTACTGTGACTAAAACCGTTAAATGCGGATTCGGTAAGTCGGGAGTCGGACGTCAACTTGGGGGGTGACGAGAGTGTGCTAATCGCAGACATGATGATGGTGGGTTGGGAGTGATGGCTCTGGTGTTTCCGATGATAGGATGTCTGCCAGGGGTATGATCGGTGGCTGGGGTCGAACTTGCGGCGGCCAACTCGTACATCGATGCATGCTGCCTTCGACGTAGGCAAGTGAAAGCCTGAGAGACCGATGATTTCTTTTTACGGTCGACGCCAAATTTCAGATGTCCGACAGCATCTACTAGACACACCACAACAAGGTTTCTTACAACGAGATCTGGTGGTGAGGAGGCGAATTGCAACGTATCATTGAATTCACTACTGGTAGGTGCAACCCTTGTAGTTCATATTATTTCCCAGGATATGTTGATTGAATTAATTACACTGTTCGGAGCCACATCATGACATCTCTGTTGAATTCCCTCGCAAATCAATTGGGGAAGATGACCAGCATGTTAACATCGATTCAAGTTCAACTAAAGTACAAAAACCTCCGAATATTTAAATATACTGCTGCAACTAGCGAAAACAGCTGATACGAAGCGTCATCAAGGAAGCTCGAGTCGGGTATCTCATAGCATTATATTTGACTCGACTTCTTCACCTATTGGATTGTCCGAACAAAAGCCCCATGAAAACCAAAAGGAAACGGGTGGTCCATAACAGCCCTTCCAACCTCCTCCATATTTTTCGCATCCAGGACAACCAGCATACTCTTCCCCAGCTTTCCGTCTAACACTACGCTGATCAACACCCCGTCGTCTTCCTCCTTCCCGTTCGGATCAGGAACGAAGATTGGTTCACCAGGCACACAGTCTGTCTCGGCCCACACCGCCGCACCATCTGAAAGGTTCTCGGAAGAGATTTTTGGGTGCTCCATATCAAGCTTGATTAGCCTGTCTGATATGATGCTAGCGCGACTGGCTTTGGAGATTCCATAGGTGTATCTATACCGTTTATGATATGTGTTCGGGTGAACTGTAGGAAGTTCGATGCATTTTGACATAGGGACGTCGAACACCATTTCCGCTTGCCGTATTATATCAGGTGACGAGGCGGAGATGTTGCGCAAGCGATATCTCCTTGCGGTCCCGATTTCCGGACCTTCACGATTGTATTTCGCTATGTCACGGAGTTCTTGCAAAACGAAGTCCCAGATCACGGAGTTGTCAGCAAAGATGGATACATCCAACACCAAGTCATCACCCTCTTCGTAGGAATTTATCACGTGAAAAGAGAAGTATGGATCAGACTGTTAGAAACATGAGTTGAGGTCGGCTAGGATTTATATCAATGCAGTTTCACCTCGTATTTCGCAACAACCCCACCCTGCTTCCGGTCGATGACATAGTACAGTGTAGGACGGTCTTTCCTCCAATTCTTGTCGATGGCATCGGCCATGTTGAATTTCCATACGATATCGAGACCGCGACTTTGGCTACGAGTGAGTATACTATTTGGTGGTTGACTGTATGACCCTTACTTGGTGAAATCCGCCTGCCATACGGCTAGGATCACGTATCTCTCCGTCATGAAACTGCTGTGGATATATGCAGCTGGGGCGTCTGTGATTGTGGCCAAAACATCTACTCTGCCCTTCTCTTTCTCATCAACAAGTCCCCCCCTAACGCAGAATACAGTATAGCTGGGTCTTGAGCCAAGCTTGAGCATAAAATTACAGAAATCCCCTGTTCGTTTATCTGTGCACCCGTGAGCCGCGGAGATCTCGCCTTGGAGGCGAGGATCCAAGTCTCCGTATCGACCTTGGACCAATGGTTCTAGCGTGTCTGGGTTGATAACCTGAAGGTTATTTGAATCCGTTTTGGCCACGATGTGAGAAATGCCTTGTCTGTTTTTGACATTCGTATGAGACGAGGGTTTTAGCGTAGACAGATTGGGCGAAAGCGTGACAGAGACGTTATATGCATCCGGTTGATCCATGGCCTTTGGTCCAAAGCCAGCAAGTGCCTTGAATGTTGTGAAGAATTTATTGAAAAGGCTGTCGCATGGGTCCAGAGGTTGGTTGAACGTAAGAAAAGGGTTTTTGCCTTCTTCTGCAATGCGCTTCTCCAAGCTCCCGGAAGATTTGCGACAATTGTACCACACCTGTGTACCATCCTCCCTAATTTCAAATTTGTGATGCATCCCCAGTCCATCAAACCAATGATGAACATCGTAGTAGCCTTTTTTGTTGTTGTCTGTCTTGATACGAAACGTTCCTGGGCCTGTGCGGTAGAGGGCGCCGGAGAGCCAGGACGGTAATGTACCCTGTATTGGAAGCTGGACAGGATCAATGACTTCTGGCGCGTTCTGAAGCCCTAGAGCAGCGAAGTTTGGGTTGGACATGATACAAGTGAAGAACCTGGCGGCGGTTAGTGAACGATAGATAGCTCCTTATATAAGTACGACTGGATCTCGGGATAGAAGTGGTGGCCGAGGCTTGTGATGGAGATATGAAGGGGATTTCACCGATGAACGGACGCAGGGGCGCAAAGTAAAAAGGAATTGGAAATTCAGCAGGCTCAGGGGCTAGAAGCTGACAGGTGCGTACACTAAGTAGTGAATGCAAAGCAGTCTGAACGAGCCTTGTTTGATATGACTGGAACGGTAATGAGGACGGCCATCGGTGAGAGTACCTCAAGCGACCGAGGCTCCGGATCAAATGTTGGTTACATGAAGGTCAGGTAATGATAGCTGTCAACTTTAGCTTGGGTGATCCTTCAGCCATCTCCGAACGACGCTTGAATTAGGACACGCTGTAGATTTTCCTCTGTTCTCCGACTTGTCATACATGAACTGACAGCACTGATAGAGTTTCCGGAGGTCATTGTCGCATTTCGCAGGATTATAGGTGTTTTTCGAAAGGCAGGCCTGGAGGTTACAAGCTTAAACCTTGTTATTTTGCTACAACATGAGGTGGAGAATCAATGCAACTGCACACCTTCTAATTGACAAGGCTAGATAGATTTGAACAGAGATTCTGTCAGAGACATAGGAGGCGCTGATGGGGAGACGTACAACTTCATCAGGCATTTCGCACGTTTGTAAAGGCGAGACGATTATAAGACCCGATAGTAACGCGCAAACGGTATTTTATATGCACTTCAACATTTGGGAACGACTGAGACCGATTCGGGCAGGCTGCCCTAAACATACTCTTCGTAACCAAGTGGGACTTTGCATCTAACCGCACGCTGTTCTGTCAATTTCTGTCTCTTCCCATTCTACACAAGGCAACGACCCGGACCATCACATACATGAATCCAGAAAAACGACGCTATCATGAAATATGTATTACAATCTATCTGGTGAACGAACATTACTGGAACACGGAGTATTCATTTTAGAAGAGGCACGAGGAAATTCGGCCGCCCGTGAGTATCAGTAACCTTTGATATGGTTCATTGATGCGGTTCGCGACTGATTGTATTATCAGTATTTTCTAAGCAATGCACGGACCATCTCGCTTCACCATCAGGACGGTTCCAATAGGACGCGGTGCGGCGGCTAGTGACCGTTCATCTCGTTCGTTGTTCATTAAGACGTCGGCGTCAAATGTGGGAAATGACATACATCGCACGTTCGACGCTGTTAAGAAGGTTGACCCTGAAACCGGATGAAAATCTGGCTTACCGGCGTGTTACCTGACATAGTCTTCTTTCAATACAAGTGGAGGTTGTGCAAGCTGTTTTGGCTCTCCGTGTTCACCGAGGATCGTTTGGTTGTGCACCAGGATCGCCGATAAATTTGCAAATTCCTTTGTTGAACGTCTGTTCTTCACCGACGTTCCCCGGCGAATCCTCACACGTCTGCTAGTATCGCACGAAGTCAACAATTCTACGAATCCACGCGTCAATTATTGATTACGTCGACCAGAACGCACATACATTACTTGGGAAGTAAAGACAATATGCACAACAATCTTGTGCTCGAAGGCAAAACGAAAGCTACAAGATCGTTAAAGAACCATTGTTTCCTTGTCGTTGAAGGTCATCTCAATGCTCTTGGCATTCACATCGCTTCTTCTGGTGAAGCATGTATCAGGTCATACAGGTTCGTCAGGTTATTTGAATTCTTTCGATCTCACTTTAGGTACTCATCGTTTGGTTTGAGGTAGAACTCATTTTCCAATATCACTTCTGACATTGCCAGCGTTACAATCACCATTATTTGATGTACCTGGCATCGACGTGCCTGCGGATTGGGACATCATAGCAACTACCGCACTATCTCAATCATGTCCGACGGAGCATTGTGTAGGATAAATTCCTAACGCAGTCCTTGTAAATCCAAATATTCCAGGAAAGTCAAAATATCTGAGCATTGTTAAGAAACCTGTCCTTAAATAGAGAGTCAAATGTTGCATTATTGAATTACAAAAACACGATGGTGACTTGTTTACGGCGGAACATGGTACCAGAGCATGTTATTGTGCGTCTTCGAAGATCCAGAAGTTCAGAGACGTTGACACCATCAGTATGTACGGTACCTTATTCTTTTGCAAATATTCTGTTCCATCTTACTTCTGTTACCATTCTCACTTTCTAGTTTACAACTGAACAAACCTTCAAACGTTGACCTGTCTGTTTTTCACAAATACACGGAAGGTTCTTGATCAACTAATATAGACATGATGCATAATCATCCGTGTACTGCATGATCCTCCGAACCATGAATTCTTTCATTCTTTTCAGAAAATACCTAGGGGACTGGGTGGTCGCTAAGAGACTTGAACACGGTGTTTCACCGAGCTGGATCGCTGCTAAACCAGGGCGGTAAGTATTTGAACAACCACATCTGCTCCCAATGTCATGTCCTACTTATAACCATTGTTACTCCCACCGCAATGATATGCCACTTGCTTGCGACCCTGAAAACTGTATAAGTTGTGATTTCACTATCATATCAAAAGATTAACCAACTTGTACATTTCCGTAGACAGACATTTAAACATATTGTCTGATCAGACTGATGTCCGGTACAACCGGATATTGGCATTCATTTGGTGGTACGGGCCTATCGCTCACCGGTATTATTAGTATACTATGATCAGTGATGATTGATCAGTATGCTAACCATTACCAACGAACCAAAGTATTTGGCAAATGAGGCATACGAGGCGAAATATGAAAACTAGCATGAATCCTACATATACAGTACGAGCTTTATAGTATCATATGAACGAGTTTCAAACCTTTCGATGAAACGCATTTGACAATTTGAATAAGCGTGACGATCTGATGTTCTTACGTAAGATAGCATATACACAAGTTACACGGAGAGAGTTTTGTACACCTAGCTTAGGCTTTCAACCACTCGCACATTGGCTTGCTCAAGCATTCTCGCAGAAACGAGTGTTTTGTATCTGGTTTCTCAATATACGTGCAGAAAGGTTTGGTTAATGATACCGTTGCTAGTCGAGTTGGAATAGGTGTATGTAAATTACATACATGAGGTCCAATCTCACTTCGGTCTGGGTGTAAAATGATTGCATTCAACTGGCCTTAGTAAGAAGCTCCGCCTTGAATTGCAGGGGTTTATTTTGTTTATCTGGGCGGAGGTGGGGTAATGTCGTTGGGAGTCACATGTCACAACTTCTAAAGGCAGGACTCCGAGGTGGCATGGCATCATGGTCTGCATAGTCACGGCCCGAGTGCCAGCCTCAGGCAAGGCGGCGAAGGCATATGTACTGATCAGCTGCTTAAACAAAACACACGAATCCACGCCGCGAAACAAGAAAAGCAAGTAGCGACTGCGGGCTAACATACTCATTGCGGCTGGCTCTCACGCATTGCCATCATCACTCGGCTGTAGTCACCCACAGATTTCCAATAGGCAGCGTTGTTTGACCATATGTATATTACCCGAGTTCGAGCCTGATATCCCGTGAGCCATGCTGCTATTCACTCGACTGTTTCCATGATCCCCTCCTCCATCATGTGGCTGGTCTCAGATAGAAGCGCCTACTGTTTATAAATGCAGAGCATCATAAAAGATCGAATACTGCAATACGCTCCCTTACTCCTGCATAATCCTTTTCTGTGAGTATCCTTTCCCTGTCTGTTACGTCTCCCGTTCTGATAAAGTTCTTCTATTTTACAGACATTCTCTGCTACGATGCATTCAATGAGCTTTATCCTCAACGCTCAGTTGCTACTAACTAATACCCGGATAAAGACCCCCTCTTTGCACGGCTCCTCCGCAGACTCAATCGACTCTCATTCATCTTCGTCTTCCCGGGAGAGCAATCTGATTGCTCGTGCAAAATCCTTTTCTTTCCTGAACTATAGGAAGAAGACTAAGCGAGGCTCAACAGGTCGCAAGCCTCTCGAAACGGCCGTCATTGTCTCCTCGCCAGTCCGTGAGCCCCCGGCATACAGCCGGAACTCTAGACACTGTTCGAGTTCAATAATCGATATTTCAGTGGAAGCCCTTTCGTTACCCCAGTTTTCCCCGTTGGAGAGGTCTATGCTGCATTTAAGCTCGAGCAGCAGCGTGGATGAGCTCTCTGTGTCACTGTCGTCATCTTCTGACAGTTTCTCATACAACTCATCTCCCATACAACCATGTTCAGTTCCTCTCCCCCCCACTCCCCCTATCACATGTTCCATTCGTGATACCCCCTTCCGTTCAAGGTCCCGAAGTCGAGCGGCCAGTA
>QLOR01002518.1:0-13212 GCA_003313825.1 Sarcodon aspratus | reverse complement strand
GCAGGCCTGAGAAGACAGTCTCAAGCCAATTTCGTCGGCTGAATTGAATATCATTCATCGGTCATGGAGACTGACTCTGAACCAATTGAACGAGCTAACCTTCCAACTCTTGGGACCTGGAGTTTGGCAACTCAAGCAAATAAGTTGTTCCTATCCGTGCTAGTCCAAAATCCAAACCGATAAATTCGAGAAGAGCGGCAACACCAAGCAAAAGCCTTTGGGACGAGAGAGCCTCAGCATTATGCCTCGCGACTACGTGGGCTATCTCTACAGGACGATCAGCACTGTCGTAAGCATTATGCAACGAACTGATGAATACCATGTCCAAGTATAGCGGCCAGTCCATCCTCATTGCCGGCTACAGAAAGAATTCCCGTGAATACGACGATGTTGCCTAACGGGCGAGATGGGATCAGCGAAGGGGACAGATGTCCTTGGAGTTAATGCTAACCGAAACTTGCAAAGGCATTGACCGTCTTCTCGTCGTTGATAACCATCAATTCCCATTCTCTTCCACCACTTCCGGGGACAACATCCTCTCTTCTCCCAGAATCTGGTTCCCAGAGGTCTTCAATAGAAACGCCGGGAGGTGTTATAAACGAAGGGTCCGATTTCAGAGTCCCTAGGTTGGATGAATCCAGGATTCGGGTGACCACCTTTCGAACATGTCGTGTTATTAGATGATTTGAAGGGAGAATCTTCCCTTTATATTGTTCCATTAATTCTTCGTGTGTTTCCTTGGCCAACTATTTTACAGACATTCTTGTAAGTCGATGAGCGAACAACACAAATCAGTCTTGAGAATACGTACTTTAGCCTCCTTTGTAGGACTAACATCTATGAACCGCCATCGTCCAGTCTCTGGAACCCTCTCTAAACTATAGTGCCGTCAGTCATAGCATAAAAGGAAACAACGAAACTCTCCAGATTGCTCGCATAACAACGAGACTTGACAGAGAGTGAAAGACAACCGGTCAAGACGTACTGTGCACCAAAATACAGTGTTCCGAGAACAACAAAACCACCCATCACTTTAGTTGCCAAGTCCCATCTACGGACATCGAAGGGTCGTTCAGGGTCGACGTTGAAGCGAAAATATCGAGCATTGCGAAAAGAACTGGACGTGAAGTGTCGGTGCGACGATTGGTTCAGGATAATACGGTGCGGTTGGGTGCGAAATGTGTGGGTTCGTACAAATAATTGACCAGATCGTATTGGCGTAGAGCGAAGGAAGTGTTTGAAGCCAGAAATATAGGGCGAACACATTCTAAAGGAATGGGATTTTGAAGTTCCAAACGCTTCGTTTACAGAATCTCTTCCGTATGTATTACAGTAACAGATTTGCTTCCCTCCGCCCAAGTCAACTCTTAGCACATGTATTGCAGTACTTTCTCGACCCGCACCGCCAGTTATGAATACTTCTGTACTTGAATGCACAGCGTTTGCACAGGATCTGGCTGGGTTCATAGTAAGTTTTCTCGCAAGCTATGCGGGCAGTATTTCGTTACCGGACTATATATATGCGGCAACTGTCTGTTCGGGCCTGAGAGTTTAGCGTTGACAATGGCTCATAATTAACAACCCCTGAGACCCGGCCCGCGCAGGAGCACAAGCACCGAAAACTTGATCAGACGACCATTTAATTTCTCTCGTTACGGGATATCTCACTTGGAGTCGAACGATATGAATGATGATCGATGTTCAGTGAAATGGGTTGGGAACCTATAGTATGAAGCTGCGGACAGAACATGCGATAACTATCGAGCATTTGCGGGTGGATAAATTGATAAATCTTACTAGGCATCTGCGGATTAAGACGCCACTCCCACAAATTGCTGTCATGGCAATCACAGGGCCTGATCTGATAGGGGCGATTGGAAGCGGAGGCTGGACAGTAAAATCGAAGACAAGTCGGTGAGAAGCAGAAGACAGGATGGTCACTATGAGAAACATGCTGGAGGTCAAATATTCCAATTCCTCATGCATTGTTTGCGATTAAAGGCCGTTAAGGACGAGGTTTGGATACAGCCAATCGGAAAATATCCGTTATACTTTCTGTCCGGATGGACTTGAATCACGGGAGATCTACAAATGTTTGAAAACACTTCTTCCACTCTTCCAGGCACACTGATCTCACGCTTCGATTTCTCTTCGAGAGCAAGTTGCTGATTTCTGTGCCTGTGGGAGCCCGTCTAGATCAAGGCCAAGGTTGCTCAGAAGAACATTTTTTGCCATTCAGAATAGCGATTGGTTGATTCCTGCGTTATGGCTTATCATATGAATTGCTCAGACTGTTCATCGTGCGAAGGCCGAAGGAATCACTGAAGGCCAACGCTCTATGTAAGCCGGGTCTCCGGATTACATCAAACACCAGGGACCAGTCACCGGGAAGGCTATCAAACGTGCGCATTAATCCCTCAAAGGCTTCTTTCATCTCGACACCACCTCGCTAACTACGTGACCCCGCCCATCCGCATAACATTCGAACGAAATCCCTACGTTCGATAACCTCCATCTCCAGTCTGGATGCCGCGACCGTCTACAGCGATACCTGCAGGATCCACTTCTGCGGCAGATAGGCGTAACAGCGAAATCAAAAAGAGATTTGGCCGTTTCCGAGTTCTCATAATTGGTAGAGCAAATGCGGGCAAGACGACCGTCCTTCAAAAGGTCTGCAACGCTACAGAAGACCCTGTGATTTATGATAAGTACGGGAGAAAGGTGCGCAATTTGTGGACGACGAAATGAGGCGGTGCTCATGACCGTCGTACATCACTTGCATTCAGATTGATCCTGAAGCTATAACACCCAGTTTAGACGTATGTCGTCTGCCTCAGTGGGGGAACATTAGACGAGTTGACGTTTGATCAGCGCGGAAGGCACAATATTGAACACGAAATGTTATTTCGAAGCAGCCCAGGCTTTGTTTTTCATGATTCTCGTGGTTTCGAGGCTGGAGGCGTCGCCGAATTCAATACAGTCAAAGCGTTCATCTCTGAGCGAGCCAAGAGGACGCGGTTGCAGGATCAACTGCATGCCATATGGTAATCACCAGCTTCTGACGCACGACTATGCTGATTCTTCGTTAATGTAGGTACTGTATCCCAGTGGACGACGACAGGCCTTTCACGAAGGCCGAGAATAATTTCTTCTCTGAATGCGGTACTGGTAACGGTGAGCTCAAGGATGAATCGTTGCGCGTATCCAATATTCTCAGCTAACATTCCTCCTTGCAGTTCCGGTGGTAGTCTTGTTCACTAAATTCGATGCTCTCGATGATAAAGCGTACCAAGAACTCGAAGAGGAGGGCATTTCATGGAACGATGCCAAAAGACACGCTCCGCGCCGTGCTCTAACCAATTTCGAAAACATGCATTTGGACAACCTATACAGAAGAAAATATCGTCCGAAAGCCCATGTCTACTTGAGAGGTAAACCCACATACACGGCCAATTCCAGATGATTTAGCATCCCCCCTGTCAGATATGAACACGCCGGAAGCCAATTGTAATGAGCTGTTAGAGCGAACTGCTGCTGCGCTTAGCAATGATGTTCTACAGTTGTTGCTGGCTTCGACCCAACAGACCAATTTGCAACTATGCATGCAGTATGCGTTGAAACGGTGAATTTATCCCCAAGTCCTCCTTTTATCAGACGGTGTCAAGCTTAATACAAACGTCCAGTGATGTTATGAAACAAATCATCAAGGCGGGCTCAAGTACCGTCCTCTCTCGTCTCTTGTCTTCGACGTCAGGAAAGGTACATGATTGTCGGACTGTAGATGACTTCAGAAAAACGATATCCCGTGCCCTCAAATGGTTTCCTTTTGTTGTGGTAAGTCCAATTGTGCTGCTTGGATGATATACGACTGAAAACTTTTGCCCATCAAAGAGTCTTTCTTGTTATTGTGCGTCACACGAAGTCATCAACCCTGTTGACCGTACTTTTCTTGTTTCGATGTTTCGATAGTCCGTAAGTCTTCAGTCACTGCCATGTGGGCTTTTGGATGTTGATAAATGTACCGCTCTCGACAATTCTTTGTTCTTCTCCCCGAACAGGATGTAAGTCTCTAATCATTACCTTCTGAGTTGTTAAACCTTGAACCGACTGTTCTTATGCATTGATAGCTTGTAAGTTTAGGTCTGTCTGACTGTCGGATGTAGATGTTGACTTCTTTCTATTTCCTTGTCTCATAATAGAATGTAAGCCTGGGGTCATAATCTTGCTGGTCACCAGATCTTGATCACATTCTTTGGTATTTCATTTATAGCGTGTAAGTCTTGTTGCTTGTTTTCATTATCAGATATTGACCACACCTTTGTCTGTCTTCTGTTTAACAGTATGTAAGTTTATGGTTGATGTATTGTGAGTGTTTAGATGCTGACATTGTCTCTGATAGCATGTAAGTTTGTGGTTTCTCTCTTCCAGGTTGATTGACACAATCAAATATTTTTTGCTCTGTTTAACAGCATGTAAGTTTGGAGTTTATTTCAATGGTTTATTTGGTATTAATTGTGCCTTTCTTGCTCACTTAACAGCTTGTATGTCTGTAATCCCTGTTTTGTAGTGTGACAGATACTAACCACATTTATTATGCTATTCTCTTTCAATAGCGAGTAAGTCTTTGTTTGCTATCTTACCAGCAATTAATTATTGATCATTCCTTTCTATCTTGATAGTATGTAAGTACCTTGTTATCAACTTAATGATTGCCAGATATTAATTGCTACCTTGTTTTAATAGGATGTGAGCCCCTAATTATGTTGCAGATCAATAGGTATTAATCACACTATTTATTCTCTCTGATAGGAGGTAAGTTTGTGATTATTATTGTGTGTGAAGTAATAGATATTAACTATGTTCATTCTTGCTTAGTTTGTAAGTCTATGATCTGTGATTTACAGCTTGATACTAGATGCTGAACTATTTTGTTCTTCTGTTTAACAGTATGTAAGTATATGATTGTTATTTTGCTGGTTGTGGATGTTGAATATCACCTTTTCTCTCAAACTTGACAGCATGTAAGTCTATGGTTATTATTTATAGGCTAATTGATCCTGATTATATCCTTTTCTTTAACAGGATGTATGTGTATTGTTATTGTCTTACAGATTGTTTCCTGTTGATGATATCTGTGTTTTTCTCTTCTAATAGCTTGTAAGTCCATGATTGCTGCCTTTCAATATATCACATATTATTAAGATTTTACTTTCCTATTTAATAGCATGTAAGCTTGTGATTTGATATCTTCATTGATGGATATTGACTATGGCAATAATGCTCTTTATATGCTTCTGTGTTTACAGTCTGTGAGTCTATACTTATTATCATATAGATGAATAGATATTGATTATACCATTCACTTAATAGGAAGTAAGTTTGTTACTGCCATGTTATTAATTGAAAGATATCAATTGTTTCTCCTTTCTTTCTATCCTAACAGCAGGTCTGTAATTATTGTCTTGCAAGTTGAGAGATACTAATGATATATTTGTCTTTCTTCTATCTTCACAGATTGTATGTTCATTTCTGTCTTGTATAGCTTGACAGATGCTGATCATATATTCATTGTTTATAGACCAGGATGACTGTAAGTTGTGAATTACTATACTCTCCAGTTTTACTCATTCCCATTATTTCTTTTAATGCTGACAGGCAAGTTCAATTCCATCTATCTATATATTGCCTACTAACCATTTAATGACAGGCTGTAAGTCACACAAGAACAACAATACCAGACTTCCACTGATCATTTTAAATTCACTCTTATCTCCTTGAAACTTGTAAGCCATCTCCTGTTATATTTTCAACCAATAATTATTCATTACATCCTGCATATGATTTTATAGATGTTCTTTATAGAGCAATGTTGTTGACCCACCAGAAATACAGCAGATTCTATATGATTTGGTGTGTTTTTACATTCATTCTCCTCTATTGTTATTAACCCACAATATATAGGCTGGACCTCTTCCAGCATCACATCAATATGCACGTTTTGGTGTTGGTAAGTACATTGCTTGTGTCAGGATATCTTCTCATCCTTGAAACAGCACTTGTTATTATTTTGGATTATGCATACTATCTATGGAGGGATAAGCTTCCAGAAGACCACATCATGGCTGCAATAAAACATTACAAGAGATCAGCAAACTCTGGTGTTGTGACTGAAGAGATAGAAAAGGTCTTTGCAGAAGATAGGGGACTTATCTTCAGGAATGGTTTTCAACAAGAGAAGGAGGCTTTTGCACGAAGACTTGTGAGAATTGCACTAAGTCAGCGCTTGTGTATGTTTAAATCATCATTGATCAACAATATATTGACATCAACCTCTTATAGCAACAGGTCTGGTACTTTGAACAATTAATCATATCATCAGTATAGTTATTTACCTTGTAATTCCTTGATTCAACAAACCACAATTAATAAGGTATCAGTCATATAGCCCAATACTTCTGCATTATAACTAAAATCAAATGATAATGTCCATTGAAACCAAAAAGAGTCCATAAAAATTACAACCATTGTTATTTTAATATAAATGAAACCTATAGTCTACCTCCACTATGAATCACAACCGCATTGCGAGTAGGCACAGATGTTGTGAAAGAACCATCAGACCCGACATTGATTCTTTGCAAACTGAGGTTAATACATCATTCAAATATGAGAGGGAGGACACCCACGAAGAGCCGGTGCAACGACCAGAAGATAAATTTCCAGTGACCATATCACAGTAGGTGCCTGCAGGAAGTGAAGTCGAGAATTTGTTGTTCCACGTAGAGTCTTCGTTATTGATAGCAACAAAGCCGACAGAACCTTTAGATATCTCATAAGCGACTATTTTCACCGGGGTAGTTGACCATATCGTACCTCGACCATAAGCGATCCTTTGGGAACTGGGAGAAACCCAGTTAGTCATTTTTTCCGAGCCAACTTCATTGTGGAAGCGAACAGCGCCAGCAATCGCAGTCCAGCGGTGTTGACAAGTCCTGTATTTGAACACGAAAGTTGAAAATAGTGACCATTCGATGAGGGATTGGCAACAAACCATCCATTGGAACCGCCATTACCCGTGCACGTTCCATAGCCCCCGTTAGCCCCCCCATCATCACTGTTGGAGAATGAATAACCAGAAAAAACGGTTGGAGTACCATATGGATGGGTACTGCATCGAAGTATTCAGCATAGGACAACAGAGTGAGGGAACTGGAACGTACAGCATGAGAATTTGAGCCAAGGTGTACATGTTCGAAGGGGAAGAAGCAGTGAGCGTTGCGGAGCTCTGAGAAGCAGTAACCTCAGTTAGACGTTGCGCCGACAAGGAAAATGGACGTACTCGTTCGGTATCGTGATTCACGACGAAGGTGTTAGCAGAGGAACCGCTCAACCACCCCTTGTTCTCCAAGTTCTGAAGCGAGGAGATCCCACCAGTTTCAAATGCAGACTTAAGAGCAAACGCAAACTGGAACGCTTGGACGTTGCCTAGAACGGTATGATCAATGGCGTTTCTGGCGCAATAACGTTCGACCTACCGATACCCGTATATTCGCTTGGTAATACGCCGGCTCCCCCATCATAATAAACCTACGAATGGTCATCAATAAATTACAAGTCGCTTGGACTGCGGTAACCACACAACCTCTTGAGTAATGTATGAAGGACCCTTGCCAAGTCGACCTAGTATATTTGAAAGATCGCCAGCGGGAATGTCTAAACGGACATCAATAAGTCTAAGATCGAGCTAAAATGTAATGAACACACGTTTAGCTGCGTCGATACGAAAACCATCAACTCCTAGGCTGAGGAGGTCGTTAGCGTGACCAGCTAGCTTTCCTCTGACATATTCAGTCCCTGTCGCTAAGCTATTGACACGGTAAACAAGAGATCAGGATAGGAAACGATGAACATACTCTGCTAAATTTGAAAGTTGACAATTTTGAACTTGGGTCCGGTTCGAAAAATCTATGATGGCGTTGTTCTTCGTGCCACATTTGTGAAAGTTCTACGAGAAAGCTAGAAGAAAGTTCATCAAAACAAACAGCAAGACACGTACTTGGTCTTGGTAAATCCCAGGGTAATTGTAATGAGTGAAAGCTGTACAACGGGTTTATCTGTCCGTGTTATGAGCATATTGAATGACTTACAGCTGGATGATGTACCAGTACCTAGAGAGTGGGTAACAAGCAAAGCGTGAGGAGCACTGTACATTTACATTACGAACCAACTACTCACCCGAGTCTATTCCAGCCATGTCATTCAAGAGAATGTCTTGTGGGGAAAACGGGGTAAAAACGGTCAGCGGAAAAACGAAAGATACATCTCGAAGCATACCAGCCAAAACCTTGACTCCGGCGTTGTGACAAGCTGTGATCATATTTTGGAACTGTGCCCGGGTACCATGCTTGTGAAGATTGTTTAAGCGATCTAATCGATATCGTCAAGTCCACGCACCAACCTTATTCGATAGAGTATACGAAACAGCCTGGTAATCAGTCCACCATTGGCTGCCTAGCTCAAACTCAACAAATATCCACGAGATCAAGATAATAGAGTGGTACCTTGGATTGTTTCCTGGGCCGGACTGACTAGAAGAAACGTCATAAGGAGAAAATACGCGTTTAATAATGTAGAAACCTTGGACGTATCCATAGCCTGCAGGACCGATGAAGCTTGTACATTCCTTGGCTATACTGTCCCAATTCCATTGGAACATCTGAATAATGACATCTTCAGGCTCTTGTTAGCATCCTCGTTCAAAGCCTGATGAGTCAACAAATGTACGCACCGCGTTTAGTGTCACGACGAATGGGAATATGGGTTGGCAGGGCTGCGGCCAGACCGATGAATGTAGCGAGAGTCCCCACTATGAACAGACGAGTCATAGTTGTTGTTGTAGATATAGTAAGAGAATGAGCGACTAATAAGAGTAGTGAGCGAAGGCTGTGAGGAGACAAAACTAGAGATGAGAGGACAGAGAGAGATATAAAGGCAAGTTGAGCTGTCACGGTCTTCTCATCACTGGACTGACGTCGAAACGTGGTCTCCATGTTGGACGTCCAAAACAAGCACTGAAATTGCCTTATACGGCTTGGGGAGAGATGCGGCCGCTGGGTCATGAATGCCTGACACGCGAGCGACGATCACGGTCTTGTTACACTACCATGAGACATGATCATAACCATTACTTGTGATTGTCTACCGCAACTTCCTCCGGAGAATCAGATACATTCTTCTCCAGCACACTTTCAGAGTCTTTGCTCACAACCTCTCTCAATGATTTCCTACGCTCATCTCTTCTGGATAAGTACAGCGTTGCGAGACAAATGCAGACTGAAACAACAATCAACTCCGAGCCTGTTCAAGCTAAGACGACGTACTCATAGAAAATGATATCCCAGCTGTTGCAATATTTCCCTTGAAAACTCTAAAACACAGTCATCATCCGTATGAGAGAAGAGACATTACATACAGAATACTTACCGTGGTTGCTCAACCTGAGGGAAGATCAATCTAAAATGTTCGGTCAGAACCAACCCAAACTCCGAGAACTTCCAAGATAAACACACATAGGAAGCCATGCCTAAATATTTATCAGCATCTCAGGGTCGATCAAACAGCGATCGATGCATACCTGTACGGTATAGGCGAACGTGTTGCAGCTCGCAACCACAAAAGAGCGTTCTGATTATCTTGAGGTCAGGCTTCATAAGAAAGGAGGGCAGTAAACGAACTTTCGCTATCGTAGCCAGTGAGTTCGTTTGCCCATGCTAATATGAGGCCGGAAAGGCCACCACTGAATGCCGTCTAGTCATCGTTAGCGCATAATGTATAAAATCAACTCAGAATGTTCCTACAAAATAGTAGAACACCCAGCGCCTGCGGTTTGTGTTAAATACTGTACATCGTGCGAAAAATTCAACTCACCTCGTAATGTGAGTGGAAAGTGGCGTGCTTGCTAGGACGATGCATACAATAATATTTACCGTCTAAAGTCAATCGAGTCACTATAGGATGAATGAATGGCTGTTGCAACAGACTTACCCCAGCTAAGAAGATGGGAGGCCATCTCTTACGCACAGTGTCAGACCAATATGCAAAAAATATGGCTGGATCATGTTAAGATCGAGACCTCCTTCGATAGGTCAAACTGCAGCTTGCTTACTTGTAACAACCTGAATAGCATTCGTGCCAAGAGGATACGTGTTGATTTGTCCGATAGTATATACCGTGTGCCCCGGCGTATTGAAACTCTTTAACCTAACGTCTGTGCGTTATTTCAATAGCTTAGGGGAAATGGGCAGCAATACCAACCAAAAGATCATAGACGTCGATGGTCCGTTACCATTGTTAAACTGCGTGTAGCCATTAATAAGCGCAAGTTACCGAGGAGAAAGAAGCGTACTGTAACATAAACTGTACAAGTTCTACTTCAGCATGATGTGGCAAGCCAACAGGAACGACTTACGGAGAGTAAGGAAATATATATGCCACGTCGAGAAAAAGCCAATGACTTTCTGCTTCGTGAATTTCGCGGGAGGTTTCCGACCAATCAACTCCATACGTTTCTTTGCTATGTCAATCTGCGCCTCGGTATAAAGTTTGTTAGGTCGCGTGTTGGAAGGAAGATCTATACGGTCAGATACATGGAATAAAATGCAGGAAAAGAGATGATATCACAAACCTGGCATGATCAAAATCCCTAACAGCGCTATTGGAACAGTTATTATCCCATCGATGATGAATAACCCTATACTCGATAAAGTTAGAATGAACCTTGCAAATCCTCTTAATCATTAACAAACATTTCCAACCAGCCAGTCCATGAACACCATTTAAACCATTGTAGGCTCCCTTCAATCGATGAAGTCACAACTTGGGTGTGAAAGAAACAGACTCGATACTCACTGTTTGAAGAAACCCGCTGAACATGGGGCCAATAGCACTTGCTGTCTGGCTCTAGAGGTTGGCTACATAGTTGTGAAATATACATGTGGCTTACGTGGAACAAACACGCCCGTTTTGCTAGCTCTTCTGGTTTATACCAGCTTCCAATGACGTATTGGATTCCAGGATAAAATGTAGCCTCTGCCAAACCTAGCAGAACATCACAATGAGAACAATCTTGCATGACGACGTCGAGAGACCCACCAACAAAGAACCTGAGAACGATAAGATGACTAAAACTCTTTGACGTGGCGAGTAGCATAGTTAGAACGCTCCAGATCAATTCCATTGAGGGAACCTTAGTAAAGGATAAGAGGGAGTCGAAGGGAACGTTTGCGATCATGCCTACCCATATCGAAGGCTTGATTCGTGTTATGAGAATACTAGAGAAGGATGGGTAGTATCAGGACATTGAGATAGAATTATGTTACCGACTTCGAAGGAAATTGACCGATAACATAGCCACCTGGGCATAGTTTGTCAATCGTAGTTGTGTTTGAAAGAAGCACAAGGAGGTATTACATGTCCAAGCCGTTGTGATGTAGTTGAGCTGGTTGCCATGCAAACCGAGGCTGTGGTGAACATATAAATTCCGGTATGAAGGTCGTCAAAAATCGGAGACATACTCTTCTTTCATTCCGGAAACGTAGGCATTCTGACGAAGAACGAATGGGCAATGGCAAATAGCACGGTCATTGTATGCTCACCGTAACATTCTGTTGGTCCAAATACGTGCGGAGTGTAGGGTAAGTTGCAGTTAAGTGTGGCCGACAAGAGAGGAGGAACTTATTTGCTCAGGTAAGACAGAAAAGCGTAGGAAAGTAGGCAAGCGTCTAGTCTACGCAGGAGTCTTCGTTCTTCAGGAGACTTGTCGTACGTGTCCCTGCAAAAACTAAGTTGTCGGATACACTACATTGCAAACCATTCGACTTACCAGATGTAACTATACCATGGGCGACGCATAACCTTGCTGTCCACAGGATCTGACGTTGATACAACGGTCATCGCGGAGAAACCTTGGTATGATCTGCACGCGACAAACAACGGCACAGTGTAGATACAAGGCTTTCATTGATTCGGCCATAATAATAAGAAGAAATGCTTCATCGCCAGTGAAAATTGCATCATCTCTCGTAGCACGACGACGGATTAAGCGTTGGCCAATGGTAAGGGTTTCAAGTGCGGCTTCAATAGTTGCAACTAGGCGGTAACCGACATCTTGTGCTGAGTCTGGTTTTTGTTAGCACGAAAATGCAATTTGCAGGCCTAAAGGCGAGATTGGTAGCACATCATTCCGGGATCCGATGAGAAAGTCGCAGTGGAGCACACCCGAGCCATATTACAACGCCTCACCGATAAGACACAAGCGTGATTCTAGGAAAGGCGCCGAAGGTCAGCTGCAACAATCACATCATAGAACGCACAGATGAGGCGAAGTGACTTGCTCCTGGGTAATAGAGTCTGATTCTCGGCCTGGCCAATGTTGGTAAGCTAGATAGATTGGAAATCGCTTGAAAAGCAGACAACGAGAAAGACAAGGACTATCACTATTCCCCTTCACTATCTTGGTGTTGCCAGTGCCAGTGACGGTGACCGTCGCCCACCCTACAGTCGATCTAGTAGTTCACCGCGTCGATCAATTTCCGGAAGATGCCAGTCCCTGCACCACAACTTGGTTCCTACCAATATGTTCCCGAAACCAAGGTATTGTTGAATTTCCTCAGCTACTAGACCAATATTTATTTGAAGCTTACAGGAAGACCTCGACTGGGCTGAGCTCATCACTGTTGATCTCAGCTTGTTCGGTACACCTGAGGGCAAGAAGCAACTAGCAGACACGCTCATCGAAGCTGTGCGCACGAAAGGCTTCTTTTATGTGAAGAACTTCAATATCCCTCAAGAGAGAGTAAACAAGCAATTCGCGATTGGTCGCGAATATTATGAACTCCCATTGGAAGAAAAATCAAAGTACACACCGCAAGGCCTAGGTAAGCTTCGTTGCATCTCATCTACGTTTCATGCGTCCTGAATTGTTTTCACAACAGACGCTGGTCAATTTAATGGATACATCCCTGCTGGACGTCGAATGTGAGTTCGTGTCTTGCGCATTTGTTCCCAGGCTTATCTGCTTTCAAAGCCTTGATCCCAACACAGGCTTGGCTGATCGAGTGGAAATATACAATATTCCCAGTTCGTTTTCAAACTCCACGTTAAGAGCACGACTTATCTATCGATAGAGTTTAATGGCGATTTTACTCATAACCA
>QLOR01002487.1:0-48276 GCA_003313825.1 Sarcodon aspratus | reverse complement strand
TTTGCAGCTGTCCGGAATCAATTCAGAAGTAGCAAAGCAATTTGGCTGATGGAGCCCGCAGCATCAACACCAATCGTCTACGTTCTATGGAAATCCAAATGATTGACAATAAAATAAAAATTGACAGTGACGAGATTCGAACTCGCGCGGGAAACCCATCACGGTAATGGATAATGACCTAAACGTGACGCCGTAACCACTTGGCTACACTGCCCATAATTTGGGACTTGCAAGTATATATATAATTGCCATATCATTGTCTTCTGTAAATACTTTACAATGGATGGGTCTCAGTGAAGAAATATAGGTGCATAGGCCACATGTAACAATGGTGGAAGAGAGAAAGTGGATTGTAGAGACATTGACTGCCATATCAGGAAGGTGTGGCCATAAAAGACAATGTCGCCCAAGAAGCATGTGGCTTATCTGTACCAGTACGAACGTCATCCATAAGTAGCGCTTCAAACTTCAAGCCTGCGGAGCGTCAGGCTGATCTCACACTTGTGCACACCGGAACGCAGAATGACGAGCTCTTCCGTGTCATCTTCCAGCTCGTCTCCGGTTTCCACCCCGCCGTCCTCACTGCCTCCGTCACCAACGAAACGCAAGCAACCAAATTGCATCCGTCTCGATCTTGCACCGGACGCTATCGATCCTGTGTTGCTAGTGGGGAAGACCCTGGTCGGTGTGCGCAGGTCACCAACACATCCAAATGTAGTGCTGCATTTCTCGGACAAGTCGTCGTTTCAAGTAAAAGTAGATGGTTACAGTCCGCAGTACCCGGGAGTCAGGAAGGAAATAGAGCTTAGCGAGCGTTGCGCGCAGGTATTCCCCGCGAAAGGCGGTTATTCCAAAGTGGACCTCACGATCGATCATTGTACTTGCGTTTCCTTGCTTGATAAGGCTTTTGACGGAAGGGGAGGCAGAGAGAGCAACTGGGAGCAAAGCCACCAGGGCATTGCATTCAAGTTCAAGCAGCGAGAAGGGTGGCATTGTCTGTGGGCAATGCTCGCCGAGTGCGAAGAGGAGGAGGGCAAGTGTGTTTTTAGGAATTTCGAGGATGTATATCTGGCGCGGTCTTCTCCTCAAAGAAAGCACAACAGGAGGCAATCAGGGTCTTCTTAACGTCATAGTAAGTTTCACTTCGATTGCTCGCTGGAACCTCGGATGACTTAGTATGGAAACAGTCGCTGTATCAAGTCTGGACGCACTCCTCTTGTTATCTATTCATAAATGCTGTTGTTGTGTCAAATTTCGGAAAATATCCGTGTTCTGAGTAGTTTCGCATCTCTCCTCTCTCCTGTATACCAATTGCTTATCGGCGTGTTTTCTCTATCCCCCTCTCCATCATGATTTCGATAGCACATGTCGCAACGTAGCTATCCATATCTGACTTAGTTTGTACTGTTAGCGTACACGCTCAAAAGGACCTTGATTGATTTGGAAATTTCTGTGGGACCTCAAATAACAAAACGAGCATTGGTTACCCTGCAGCCAACCCCATATACTACTAAATTGCTTTACGATCAAGCATCAAACCTGATGATGGCTGATGCCTCACTCCCAAGATCACGAAAGTGTTAGACGCAGGACTAAGATTATTTAACGTTGGGCTCGTAATTAGAGCACATCAAAGCATCGTCACCTCAAGGGCGTTGCCCTCCACCCCCGGCCCTGTGCTTGATAAGTCAGTGCAGAGATAGCCGTGGCGGGCGGCAACAAGAGTCAAGTGGTAGCACCCGGACCCGGCATTCGGACCGCATATCCAGGACACATGAGACACTGTGGGTGGAGGGGGGAGTGTGTGCGGCGCAGATAGAGTTGGCTTGAAGATTATTATTCCTAGAGAAAGTTCGAGAAACAGAATCTTGTCCGCTTACCAGTGCCGCTCTGGTCGCTGTGCTCCCATTCTGCACAACTTCTTGCAGGTTCATGAACTTGAAATCATCCAACACCAACATTTTCCCACGTGCCCATCATGCCTTCCTCCAAAACCGTCCAACGGATATCGTTCACATACCTGACTCCAAACAACGTCGGGGTCGTTCGCAAACTCAACTCAGTGCTCTTCCCCATCAAATACAGCGAGAAATTCTATCAGGATATCCTCCTACCCGATGTTGAAGACTTTTGTCAACTCAGTAAGTCTCCCCACACACACACACACGCGCGCGCGCGCCGCCGCGCACATAAGAAGCTGCCTTGAATCACGAGCACCGAGCTAAACTGTAACAAATTTCCTTTATCTATACGCAGTCTACTACAACGATGTACCCATCGGCACGTTTTGCTGCAAGCTGGAAACCGAAAACGGTCGCACGTCCGTTTATCTCATGACTATGGGAATCTTGGCTGTATGTCCGCATCTCCCCACTCTCATGTATCCTGTCTGTCGTCTCACACGTAATTTCCGGGGCGGCTCATTATAGCCATACCGTTCACGGGGTGTCGGCTCCGAGAGCCTCTCCAATCTGCTATCCTCGATCGCGAAGCGGCCGGCCTCCCAAAAGATCCACCGTCTATATCTACACGTACAGATATCAAACGAATCTGCCAAGCGATTCTATGAGAAGAATGGTTTCAAAATGGTTGTGGTACATGAGGGGTACTACAAGAAGATCGTACCACATGACGCATGGGTACTCGAGAAAGTGTTTGACGAGCCTGATACACGAGGGTAAACAACAATATATCATTATCATATCCCAATGCTTCAGTATGCTGTTGTCCGAGTCGCATCCTCAAAGATTGCGTTATTTAGATCAATGAACTCACATTGCCTCCGAGCCAATAAATCTTCATTTGGTGGCACAGTAATCGTAATACAATTGGTACTACCAGCGATGCATCAAAAACAATATTGAGGCACATAAAAATACATTGGAATCCAAGATATCGATCAAATAAAACTATTCGCTACGTTTCGTAGGTGATCTGATCAAGCAGCGTTAAGTCATCGGAACAGTCTTTCCGACCCACTCAATCTGCAGCTGCGCACCTTACATGATGTCCAGCAGTACATTACTCAGGTTTCTGGTTCCCACATTTCTTCACCGTCTGCAGCAAATCAAACTCAGATCAGGACCGTAGCAATAGCTCTACAATGCAAAATGCACACACCTGGTGCCTCTTCAACGCATCTTTCCTCGTAAATGACTTGCCGCACTCTTCACAGAGAAACGGCTTGTCTCCGGAATGTGTCTCTCGATGCCGCTTTAAATCATGCTGTCTGTTAAACGACAACGGGCACATATCGCAAGGGAACGGGCGATGCGGTGATGCAGGATACTGTATCTCGTCCGGTTGCCTCTGCGGCATGTACTGTGGCACCTGTTGAATATATTGTGCATTGTGCATATGATTTGGCGACGTGGGGTACGGATGTGACGGATATTGTGGGTATACCTGCCGGTCTGGTGTAACTGGAAGAGGTAATTGGGGGCTAGGAAAATAAGAGGGCGCTGGTGCTGCCTTTGGAGGGAATGGGTAGTGATTATAATGCTCATGGTTTAAACTCGGGTGCAGAGGTTGGGCATGGGGAGGATGGGTCCTGGGATGGTTACTATGGCCATAAGATTCAGAAGTACGATGGATCGCGTGAGCAGGAACGACGCCTGGGATGGGAGCAGCCCAAGACTGAGAGTTGTTAGAACTGTAGGTGTAATTCGAAGAAGGTCTGCGATTATCCATTCGAGTAGGCACGATATGGACGATAAAGGATGAGCTACTCGCAAGCCATTGCGAGGTCTCATAATAAATGAAATCAGGTTGGCGCCGATTGTCAGATCATCGAAAAGATGGATAAAAGGGAAAGGTTTCAGGTACGTCGAGCCTTCCGCTCCGAAGCGCTCTTTTCGTGCCACCCTGTTGCCACCACTGCTAAGGGTTGATGCAGGATTGAACACCGGGGCTGGGTATCCGTCAAATGATTACTACAGCGGGGTGCGAGCCAAATGAGGTTAGCAAGGACAAATCATAAGAGATGCGAAGAAATCGTGCAGGTCTGTCAACTCCTAATGACGGAGGGGATCCGTCCTGTCCAACGGGCTAAGCCCTCATCAGGCACTATTGGATGGAAGAACAAACAAAATATCATCATCACAATTTGTTTCGACGCCTGTCGAACACATACATAATTGATGAGAAGACAATTTAATGACATAGCCAGAGTCACTAGGTAATGTTCCACTTTGAGATGTGTTAACTTGATCAACGGCTAGGCACCCGGGGTTGACAGAGATATGATCCCTGAAAATCTCGTATCAAGATCCGTTAGAAAGAAAATCATGCTCACCGCAACCATCGTTCGTCTATTGGTATATGGCAAAGCGGGATGTGTGACAAGCGGCGGACGCAAGAAGCAAGCCTGGGTGTGCATGCAACTTGCTCCATTTTCATCCGATTTTCAAATAAATATGAAAAAGACAGTTCTAGCATGGAGGAAAAGCGGTCGTCGAGGATTACGATGACAAAGTGTACGTTGAATGCATTGGCTTAAACGTCATTGATAAAGTGAATGACCATCAATATCGGCCGACAAGTAAGTCTTTCGCGGAAGTTTGCTTTTTTGAAACAAAAAGTATACCGGACAGTCCGTGCCGGATCAAACTGCAGGTTGCAGCTGCGTTCTACAGGTGAAACAGAAAGAGAATATAAGGCGGCCGAGAGATTGTGCATAGAGTGGATCACTCTGCTACTTAGTACCAACATAGGTAGACGCAACAGGGCGCGTTGTCGACGCTCTAACTCCCTCAGGCTTGCAGTCGCCGAAATCCGTCCGTCCGACTCCTGAGCGTTTACTTTTTTTTTTTCCAACGGCCTGCCTACAATCGTCTAAAAAGACGCAAGATAATCTGCAGAAGGTAGTTTGATAGCGTCGTGGCTCCAGTCTGCCATCACTGATTCGGTCCCGAACGTCTCCGAACGACTAGACCTACCCTCTTGTAACTCACATCCAACACGACGAACCGACCCGGAGCGGCCAACACGACCATTCCATCTATCACCACTGTCATGTCTCTCTCCAGCTGGCGCCTTCTGTTTCCGATAGTGCTGCTCTGCGTGCTCAAACACCTAGCAGACGCTCACGAAACCATGCTTGACGCAGGTCTGTTGTCACAACCTGTGTAAATTTGCGTGCATAGTCCGACGGGATCGGCGAATCATTTAGCCAAATTTGCCCGGCAGCTGGTCGACTTGTCTCACGATTCGATAGGAACATTTGCTACCATTTATCCTTCCAATCACCCTACTTTGGCCAGTATGTTGCACTTCATCAGTTGCCTAGTTGAAACTCATGTTTAGTATGACTTGACGTGCCGTAGATCAACCGTTCTCTCTGCAAGAATATTATGCCAGGTAACTTTATTACCGCCGATGTGATACTATCACACTAAGCTACCGAAATTAGCTGTCATGAAAATGGTTCTCTCACCATTCTGGTCCTCCCGATTTCTCAGCACAGCCAGAATATATTGCATTCGCCCAACCACGCTGCCTCCTTATCTCTGATGGCCCAACATCCAGCAGCAAATAAAGCTAGACTCTCCTTGATGGGGAACCTGACCATATTTCAAGATGTCGCGAATACACCCGGTGAAGACATGATTGCTGCGTGCTACCTCCAGCGCCACCCAGACGCTCGCCCATGGTTACCGGAGAACAAAAACCAGCCGCATACAGTGAGTGTTCATGCCGCTACCCCCATTTTTCATGTATGAACAAATCCGAAACGAGGCATATTGGGCGAGATTTGATCCACATGTACGTTCGTTCCCTTGAGACTTGATGTATATCTTTGAATCACTTTCCCAGACCATTTATTATGTTGGTGGTTTTGGAAAGTGAGTCCCTTATCGCCATGAGACAATTCAGCGGGTGATTTAGGGTCCTAGCGAACACTATATCGGATATATCCCTTTGGACTTGTACAAAAGCGCTTCCCCGAACCATCAATCAAATTTAAGAGGGGTGGCAGGTAGGATCCTGACAAATCAAGTCGGCCGTTGATCGTAGTAAGATGGCTATAGAATACTAGTATTCAATTGCATCTCATGTGCATCATGAAATACAAATCATGTACATACGATATCCAGATCTGTCCATGGCGATCAACGTCGCCTTTAATCAATAGCAACCTGGAACGAAGGAATCATATCTATGAGAAGTTCGCCCATTAATCGGGTGTTTTTTCGCTCGTCATCTTCGCTAATGGACGCAGAGTCGAATACACCTTCAATAGTGTCTTGAAAGGTACCATCATTCAAAGATACTTTCCAAGCTGTGTCTCTGGCAACAGGAATTTGATGACCCTGCAAGGTTCCGTACACAGAAAGCAATTCAAACTTGATCTTGTTGTATACGAAAGTATTTGGGTGGCCCCCGAGGGTATGCGACACAAGAGGTTCAATAGTAGTACTCCACGAAATTGATGGGTACGTTCTAGCGATCGGTCTTGTGGCGTCGATTGTATCCTGGGGTCGCGTTGTATGATCGATGGCGCCTCTACGAGCCGCTCTAGGCTGGGCCCTTCTCGACGGAAGAGCGCCACGACTTTTTGAGACTTCATTAAGATACCTCGTGCACAGATGTAGTTTAAATTGTAAGGTTGTGATAGAGCTCGGCAAATTCGCGAGGAACGGGCCTAAGGTGTCCCATTGTTCTACAGGCAGGCGTCTGTACAAGACACCCACGAACAAATTTAGGTCGAACAGTGTGGTGCATGTCAGATTAATCAGCTGTCAAACAACTAGTGAGAAATATGATCATAGATATATGAACACAGGTTTGACCTGGCGCAGAAGAGAGATTCCCAGTATGTTGCGCTCCTCGTACGTTTCATTGAGACAATAGAACACGACATCCAGGGCCGTATTGGCATCCCAGCGGGGATCATTACTCCGAGTGGATGGAATCGCTGACAAAAGTAAAGGAGAATAGCACACTGAGAAGTTGCATTCAACAACAGGGTCGTCAATAATCAAGAAAAAAATTTCAACCCACGTTCGCCGTTTTCTACAGCCTGCAATTCATCTCTGTCAAAAATCAATACCAACCACTCCAATACGGGCCATGCGTCTTCTCCCACAGCAACCACGGATTCATTATCTGATACCAGGAAATCCTCCTCGGGCTCTTCTTTTATCCTACGGGGGTTTTTCCGCCCCTTGGGTTTTCCCGTGGCACCGTTCGCAGCAGGACTCTCCCAATTGATAAACCCCGGCTTAATTACCGCCCAGACATTGGCAGCGGAACCTATACATTGGGCTACCCTTGCAATATATGAGTCCTGTCCATCATATTCCAGGTCCGCACCGTCGATTCTTCCACCTATTGCTGCAGAGTCCGTGTCCAGCGGATAGCTCGGTAATGCGCGAAACACAGAGGAGGGTGTGTTTGTCAGAGCGAACGAGACCAGGATCCTCCGAGCAGCTTCCGTAGCCTCGAGGGATGGCAGATAGGTGAATTTTTGCTGGCTGAGGGAAGCAGGCCAGTCGTTCGTACCCAGTCCATAGTCAACCCCTTTTCCTTTGTTTTTCTTTGGAGAAGGTGGATTTTCTTCTTTGACTGGCAACGGAGCACGAAGGGCGATGCATACAAGCTGTCTAATATGAGATCTGGATGATGATGGGACGAATGCACAACAAGTTTGACATGAACACAACTTACGCCGCTGGCCTATAGTCTGAAGAACGCAGCTGATCCAGAGTGTTCAAGCCCACTTCGTATTGGCCCTCTTCAAAACAGCCGTCTACCAAGCCCCGGAGATGTGCAGATATGTCGTGTTCTTTGACGCGTTTATTCGGTCCCGACGTGGCAGGCATGGAGCAGAAGCAAGTCAGGAGGAAAGTTCGAGGAAATGTCGGTGAATGGTGGGAGAGATAGGTGAAGAAGACGCGGGAGTAAGTTGATGGAGGTGGATTACCATATGGGAAAAATCGGCGAATATGAAATTGGAATGGACTTCGAGTGTTGTGGGATATGGAATCCTAATCCTTCGAAACGTTCTACTCGGAAAGGCTCGAGCCGCAACGGGGTATAACAAACAATTCCATCCCACAGCTAATTACACTTATATCACATTATATGAACATAGCCGCCCATATATACTCCGGGTTGGTATATTATAATATTAGTACACTCAGGCTGAAATCTTCCATAACACTTCGCCAATCGGCTTTAGGGTGATCTTCATCCAGACGCTTCCACACCTTTGCGCAAAGAATGAGAAGCACGTGTTAATATCTTAGCAAACGTTCCATAATGATGCGACATACTTGAAGAACAATCTGTTCGGCCGTATTCACCTCGTAGCAACCTAACCATACGTTTCAGCTTTCAAACGTATCAAAAGTGGGCGCTACTCACATTGACCCCGGAAGGAGTCTAGAACCTCAATGACTATATTCCTGTCTGTCCCAAACAACTGGCTGCCAGCTATAATTACAGGCCAAATGAGACTGCAAGTGGTTGCTTAATGACATAATGAATACGCAAATCATGTCAGGGAGACGTACTCAACAGCCATCTTCCTCGTCGTGCAGTCTGCGCAGCACGCAAGAACGCCCTTTGCGCTCCGTTGTATCGCAGGATCATTCGCAGGCACCCGAAGAACATCTCGCAACAAAGCGATCTACATGGAACATAACGCATGAGAAATGACCTGATTGGCCCACTGCGGAAAAAGCTCGGACCTGTAGACCAGTCTTGTATATTGAATTGCCCGCTTGTATACGAGGGGGTAGGTCACTCGGATGGCCCCATTCTTCCAGGAGAGAATAGAGTTCATTGCATTCTGTGGTTATGTCCGGATTGATCACTTCAAGGCCGGCTTCGGATACCTCAGCAATTGAAGTGGCTCTGGCTCTAGATAAGAATGATATTACCTCATGACATAATTAGTGACGTTAGAACGGTTCGTTGAACAAGGAAGGGTGGCTCACCCGAGCAAAAAGAGGCACGAACTCTCTGGAAAGTCCGAAGACGTTCTCTACGTATGATTGGCTGAGATTTGGTTCTGTACGCTCCAACCTTGTTGATGGTAAGAACATTGACGGTATTCGGTTCCGCAGAATGGAGACTTACCACCATGAACTTGCGTTTGGAGCAAGCAATGACGGCTCTTTCCCAGTAGAAAGACATGCTAAGAAACTAGATAAGGGTGACGGCGTCGGTGCCCAGGAGCGGAAGACACACCAAAGACATCGTATATCGTGAGGATCTCTAACATGAGCTTAGCGCGAAAGACACCAGTCCCTGCTGACGGTTTGTCTTCTAGACTACGTGCAAGCAGAACACCTGGTCCACCTCGAATGTTAACTAATGTTTTTGCAAGTTCCATGTTTTTCTGCCAATTGTGACCGCCAGCGAAGATCTGAGCGCCGACATAAGCCACAGTTGATAGGCATTGATCACACAAATTTGCTTCACTCACGTCCGTAAGGGATATTGCCAACGACGCTCCAAGGGCAGCATCACTCTGAGCGCCACTAGCAGTCGTGCAAGCTTTAGCCAGGTGTTGTTTTGATTTCAATCTGAAGTCATTCGCGAGATGCATTGCCTCTGCCGCCCCATTGGAAGCAAGACCACTTCGGGACAACAAGAACGATTGGTGAACAGCAGAAACACCCAACAAGGACAATCGCAAGGCCTCAATAGCTGAATCAGAGCCAGGTGCTCGACTGAGTATAAGGGGCAAGTTAGCGGCGACGATTGGATTCTCAGACGGCACGGCCATGATGAAGCTCAGAGAATGGTCGCAGTAATGACGGATCTTTGAAAAACAACATTGGTTTCATGGGTATCTAGAATATGCATTAAAAGAGGGATGTCCCACCAGATTTCTCTCCTGGACTGTGGGGAACTGAAGGCAATGAGCTGATCAATACGAAGAGAGATGTAGAAGGCGGCTTACAAATGGCTCAATAGGATCAATATGACCAGGGATAGACTGTGGAACCTGGTACTGGTGGCGGGGGTCAGGTAGATGGCGAGGTGCTCGGGGATCAAAGTAGGGATTATTTCCCTGTGGATAGGAATACGATCTGTCTGGCATAGGAAGCGAAGGCATGCCATGGGAGTATGGATATTGCGAAATTACCGGAGCACTAGAAAAACGATGAACCATCGGAGAGAGAGAAATTGTACATAGATGCCGTACCTGGGGCGTCTGTCGGACGATAGTCCGTCTCCATTGACTGACGGTAAGTGTAGTACTGGTTCGCTGCAGAATATCCAATTAGCCAGGCTACTAGTGTCAGAGGCACGTCGAACACTTACGTTAGACGGCGGGAGGGCTGTGGAGGCAATGATAACTCAATCACCTCCCGTTTTGGAGTGGCATCCCGCGTAGGGGGCGTGGACTGTTCAGATATCCCTGAAGAGCCAGCAGTGGAAGGCCTCGTTATATCTCCAGACTCTCTTGTCTTCCTGCTTGCAGAGCGCTTCCGCGTCGGGACGCCCTCCGGCCAAGTGCACTATCAATTGGCGACCCCGTGAGTATACTGATTGGATATTGTCGCTAGAGATGCATACCTCTCTCTGCCCATGCGTACATCGTAAGCAGTTAGGCTTTGTTTCGTCACACTAGCCGACGGGAGAAGTGAGGTCATGAAAATAAACGAAGGATACGAGAACGAACTTTGATTTTCTTGCCTCGACAGGTCATGCAGCCGGTTTTACTGCGAGTATATTTAGGTCGCTTCCGCTGTCCGTTCTCTACTCTGGCTGAGGGAGCGACAACATGTAGGTGTCCCTGGGAGTGTGCTGACGGATTTGTATACGCGTAGGTAACATATTCCGTCGAAGGACTAGGGAGGAGAAAAAAGAAAGGTCAGCGCTCACATGGCCAGGAGAGAAGAGAATAAAAACCGACTAGGACATGGCGGAAGGGTAAGAACAAGTAGGGAAGAAGCAACCGTAACGAGATCTTATAAGCCAGGTGTAGGGAAACGACCTGGGAAAGGACAGTACGTGAGAATGGCAGGATGATGTCCGATTTATTCATCAGATCGACACGTGTTCGGTTTGTTTATCCCGATCAGACCGGTTCGGTTCCCGTTCAATCTTGAGTTGATTTGATAATGGTTTTGGTGCACTCTCCATCAGACTCAATCATACGACAGCTACAAGAAGTCATCACGCCGTACTGTTCCGGTTTACCTCATAGCCTCATCCATCTACTCTGTGCTCTCCATGCTCCTCTCCCTACTGCTCATTCGTCGCTCGTAGTTATCCATCTTTGATCATCCTTCAACTCGCAAACAATTGGTCTCTGCCGTTTCCGGGACACGCCGCACCCGCCGATCATCCTGGGATCATTATTTTGTTACAGGCACCCGTCAGAGAGAAAATTGTCCAAAAAGCAACGAGCGATACTGCTGGCTCAGCTGTCCTCGTTGTGCTCTCAAAGAACGTCTGGTTTCCGGCTTCTCACGCAAGTAGTCTGCGAGTCTTGTGACTCACAATTCGCTACTTCCCTGCATTCCATCCTGCCATTGTCATGTGTGCTGTCTCGATCAGCAGCAGCGCAAAGCTCTTTACATACACAAAATATGTCAACGAACATTCTTCATAAATCATATTCAAAGTTTTCTGTCTAGACCTAACGTATCCTGGTAGACTGATGCCTTCTGATGCCTTCCAATTCGAGACGAATGCTCTAATCTCTGTCGAACATCAGTCCTGACGTCAATACACAGCACCATATCTGGCATCCCGATATCAACGCTGAAAGCCATCACCGCAGGCTCGCCGCTGCGAACAACCTTGCAAATCTGTCGACGAACGCCGTCCAGTGGAGTCAGAGTCTTGCGTCCGCTCCCTTCGACATCCACTGTGGATTTCCCACTTTGGACGTCTGGAAGTCGCTCTATTGTGGAGCGGGACGAATCCGGGTTTCCGCTGGAGACATGCCTCGGCTTTGGCAACGAGGAATTCATATCATCCAGCATCTGTTCCAGCTCGAGGTATAACAAGCCTTGATCTATCTCGTCAACGGCCTCGTCGTAAGGTCGTGCAGCACCATGTGCCATGAATTCAGAAGCTGTACCTAGAGTCGTCATGGCATCTTCACTGGTTTTATGATCAACGCATTCTCCCGTCAATTTGCATGAGGAACCAGGTATTTTGTTAATTCCCCCCAAACGAACTTGTCTGTAGGTGCTTCTTCTGGGAGGTAATTTAATCCTAGACATTTTGCGCACTGCCTCCTTCATCTCAGCGACGGAACAATGTAGTGGGAAGCCTGAAGTAGCGCAAGGAGAACTGGAGGTAACTCGACGAGTCGAAGACGGTCTCTTATCTGTTGCTGACGCTGAGCCTTTTGCTGGTTCTTTCTTATTACGTTCGAAAATAGTGCTGGGCTTCCTGCTGTGCTGCTCTTGTAAAACTTGCAATAATTTATCATTCGGAGACCGGGACGCATGTAACGAGTGGCTGTTGAATGATCCAGCTTGACGTTTCTCCGGGACGTCGTGTTCCAGATACCCGGCAGGGGACGGTTTTGAATCATTACGACTCCACCCGGTGCAAGAATCTACAATTTGTGGTATGTTCTGTCTTATTGATTCTTCCTCGTCACTTGCGAATGACCGACTCTCTTGCGTACGACATCCACCACCCGAGTCCATGAAAATTTCATTAGGTGAACTCCCATTGCCCCCGGTTTGTGAAACAGGGAATGCGGGAGCGTACAGCGTGGGACCGTCATGGGCATCAAACTCTTGATATTCCAAATGACGTGAATTCTCCGGTGTAATCGGAATGCTTTCATAGCAGTTGTAGTAAGTCTGTTCGGTGCCAGGCTGTACGTAGGGATCTGGTGTATCGAAAGGTTGGCATAAGTGTGCATCGGGATGGAGCATGTATCCCTCTCTGTAATGTTTGAAAGGAGGCACACGATAGGGCTCGTAAAATCTTGTGTCGTCACCTACTTGAGGATCATCGGGGTCGAGAATATATTGTCTCTGGATAGGAGAACAAAAATTAATACATCAATTCTGGGATCATCTCAGAGACTCTCACCAAGTTCTCGACACTTTGGCTGAGCACCTTTGATCTAAATGCCTGTAGAACTGGACGGCTAGGCGAGATTTGAGAAACTGGCTAGATATCACAAACTGTCAATCAACGTCGGGTAGATAACCTTGGTTGCTTACTTCCTCCGCGGCTGATAGAGTGTCTGCCCCCATTGGTGGACAGGAAGCTTCTATATGCGCCCCGCCATCTCTGGATTCCCTCTACAAGACAGAAAAACATCGAACCAGAAAATAAGGAGAGAGAAAAGATGGCAACCTACCTGGTCAGCGAACGCTCCAGTTGAAATCGTGCGATGTGCCCTCTTTCGGGACCTCTCCTCTGGCAAGAGCACCGTCGACGAGCTGCGCCTGTTGTAGCGCACACTGCCCCTATCATCCCCCTTTGCTTCTTTAACATCAAATCCCGTACGAAGACTCTTCTTATTGATGGCATTCCTAATCAGGATGGTTTCCTGGGCTGTGTGATACCTTGGATTCGTGGGATAGTGGGCTTCCATGTGGATGATGAGTTTGCTATATCAAGGTATATGATGATGCTTGTGTTTTGATCAGCGGGTAACTTCGAAAGTTAAATAGCCCAAGGAAATCGCTTCCGGTCGGTGTCCGAGACACACTAGTGAGACCTCCGCGATGGAGTAAGGACCGAGCGACCGGATGGAACTCAAATGGCGGGAGATGGCACGTGACGGGCGGAGATTGGCTTGGACGAGGAAAAGAGGAATTGATAGCATTGGCGGGAACGATCTGCACGGATGTCCGACCAGCAGACCGGTGACTTGAGAACCGCACTCGGGGGAGCGAATCGATTAGCGACGGTAAAGGAGAGCGAGAGAGTGAGAGAGGGGGGGGAGAGAGGAATCTGTAATCTCGACTATCACCGATTCCTATTGAGATGATAACATTGATGCGGCACTTGAAGATCTACTTCATTTCACGCTTGGTTAGGCACTGGAAAAGGCGCTCGGGGTGCAGTTTGTACATGGTGACAACAACGCTGGACGAAAGGAATAATAATAATAATTTTACAAACAACGGAGTTTCACATCCCCCGATGAAACGGGAAAACATCAGAAACCAGCTAATTGAGTAAAAGCATCATTACCCTCTATCACACATTGTATGATGTTCAGACGTTCAGATGTTGTCCTGTCCCCCGCGCCCCTTCCACTTCGCAGCCAGCCAGCGAGCTGCCCTTCTTATGAGTCAATGGCTCTTGGGTCTGCCGGGCACTTTCCTCCCCCCTTTGTCTCGCCGTCTCCAAGGGCATCCATCCCGGAGCAGTCTGCCCATACAAAGGACATCCTATGTTGGTGTCCGAACCGCCGAACCGAACTGATATCCGTTTGCAGTGGCGTTCCGTAGTTTAACTATTTACGATGGGACCATCTCAGTTCCAGACCAAAGAACCCATCACGAAGAACCTAGGAGTCCTTCTTCTTTGAGGCACGTATCCTCTTGTCAACGTTTCGGCCGCACCTGCACATTACAGCAACTATCCTGCAGCGCAATTCGTCCCTCGGAGCGTGAAAACCCTTTTTGAGGTCTGATATATTCCGGTGAACGGGCATCTAGAACGGCGCCCACCTCTTTCGATTCTTCTGATATCCTACACGTAAATCAGCAACGTCCACTGCACTGCGGACAAAGCATCTTTGACAACAGTTAGATTGCACACTTCCCTCTTACATTGTATGTACCTCCTTCCCACCGCTCATTGTGTTACAAAATGATGAAAGATCGCAAGATATGTATGTAGTTTCCGACAAGAAAATGCCGTGACAGGGATACAGTTCATTCGAGCTCGACAACACTGCTGATGACGATCACCGTCATGGTATATTCAACTCGAACTCTCTGGCGATGGATTATCAAAACTTGGCGAGAGCATAGATGGATCTCTTCGGCTTGAGCTTGGTCTAGATGGTCTTTTAATCAAAATAATAGTCAGCCCATAGATCCATGTGAAAAAGAAGCTGTGATAGTAAAACTAACGTGTCTCTGGATTTTCTCGTTGGTTTAGGCCACCCCCAAACTTCACGAACCCACTTGGCCATGTTCACTTCAGTTTTCATAACACTCACTATCCATTGATGTCCCATCATATCTTTCGGTGTCGGCCGTGAATTTGGATCGTGTGTTAAACTGAAACATATCCTTGATATTCAGGTATGTTCACCAACATGAGGTCGGGTCGGCTTACGTCTCTTTGATGAAATCTTTCATTGCACCACTCCACTTCAGTTCAATTTCTTCTTCGTCCTCGAGTCTGGGAGGCTGTCATACCACCACATCAATTATGTGTTAAAAAGAAGAATGAAGTGACCGCTACCTCAGACGCGGAGATGTACATCATCAGTTCAATTGGTGGTAGGTCACTAGGAAATGGGAAACGATTTTGCACAAGCTCCAATAGGGATAAGCCTGTCGACCAGACGTCGGCACGTATGGTGTAATTGAGGCCACTCATGCGTTCAGGCTTCGTAGCAGAGTGGTCAGAGACGTAAATCTTATGACCGGCACGAAACAGTTACATACAGCCATGTAGTAACTCGTCCCGGTGAACGTTCCAGCAACAGATCCAACCAGTTCTCCAGATACTCCAAAGTCGCAAAGCTTCACGACACCTTCCCGTGACAGCAGGATGTTCGAAGGCTTGATATCACGATGTATGATCTTCTTCGTGTGTAAATACGCAAGACCTTGTAAGATCTGTGAAAACACCAAGGCACATTGAGACAAGACACGAAGTCATCAGTGAAAGAGAACAAACCCCTTCAGCAAGTCGACCGGCAACCTTTTCACCCACTCTCCATCCCTTTTCTCTTATTCGCTTTCCGATAGCATCTAAACTTCCCCCTTCGCAATAGTCCATCAGCAGTTTGACCTCGCTAGATGATGGCGAGATATATGCGGCATAGAAGTGAATGATATTCACATGCGAAGTGGACGACATGAATTGCAACTCTCGCAAGAGTTGCTTCATCGGCGCCTCCCTAGTCGTAATCGTCTTCCGTGCCATGATGAGATCCGTCCTCTTATCGCGAACTTTATGCACCGCCCCTCCAGCGCCCTCACCCAATCTGTCGATCTCCACTAGGAACTCGTCCGACCATTGTCCATCAGGATTAGCCACAACAGCACTGATGTCCTGTGAGATACTAGAGGGTGGAATAGGAGGTTGATTGATGTCGATCCTCCGAAGTGTAGCACGCAGATCCTCCATAGAATTTGGTTGCGCACTAGGGCGGATCGTTGCATCCTCAGGTCCATCCGCTGGAAGAATTGCCACTTCGAGCGATGCACCGCCATAATACCCACCAGAAAAAGCACCATCTAAAGGGGGAGAGGCTTGCCGATTATTGGACGAATTAGTCGAGATATTAGCATTAGTTGGAATAGACAATTTTGGCAGGCCTTTATCGTTAAGTGGAATGGCCAACTTTGGCAGCCCTTTTGGCGTTATTGGCCGTTGACTCTTACCGGGGATCTTGAGTGATAACGACGCAGGTTTGGACGGAGTGGGGGCAGCAGGGGCAAAAGCTGGTGGTTCCGTAGGCGCTGATCGTGAACACGATGACGACGGAGGAGATGGTTGAGGCGATCCCTGTGCTTTGGTCTTGCGTATGTTGAGCGGGGCGGTCGGAGGAAGTGAAAAGGATGCCGGAGAGGTGGAACGGTCCATGCTGCGCGGACCGAGCGGTCTTGTGTGCGGGGCCTGCATGTCGAGCGAGAGGGGTTGTCTGCAAGGTACGCAAAAGTCGGCACTGATGCGATTGTCAGTCAGGATGACGCCTGCAGTTGTCGTCGACTGCAAGTCGAGCGAAGACCCAACGAGGACGGCACGGAGGGATCGATAAAGCAGTCGAATCTTCAATGTTTCTGTGTAGAACTCTAATAATAAGATGTGGTCCGGTTGTTTTTTTTTACAATACAATATGTCAGCAAGAAGTAACCAAGGCGCTTCACTATCATGATTTCAAGTCTTTCTCATGAATCTCATCAACTTCATCACCACAGTGCGGTCTAAGTTGATATTTATATAAAAAAAGCAGAATCATACACAAATATAGACGAAAACGATATACTTGATGAGGACTCCCAATTCACCAACAAGATCCAGAAAGAGAAACTCCGTGAATCACGATGCAAAATACAGAAAGAGACAAAAAATGGAGAGGAAAACAGATTTAAAGGAAAAAATTGGACCCAATGCAGCCACTGTCGCGAGGTTCAGTACCACATTTGGTTCGCAGGTCTTGTCAATGCTAGAGGAGTTGGATCAAAAATCTCAACATCGGTCCTGTGTTTCATCTCGTCACTGTCATACCACCCACATCCAACAGAAGATTTGTCCAGAATTGGTTCTGATATGTCCGCAACTTGGATCGTGCGTTCCCCTTCGTCTGTGTCAGATGACGACAAAGACGAGGAGGAACATATTGTCGAAGTAGGAGACGAGACAAGCGCTGGAGTCGGTAGGATCGGCGTGCCATCAGGCTGCTGGGTCGAAGTATGATACATATTTGTGGAGGGCATCACCAAGTGGGACTCTTCCTCCTCCAGTATACGACTTTGATTGAGAGCGAGCCATTCTTGATAAGGGTCCAACTGGGGCTGAGAGTACACGAAATCGGCAGAAGCACATGACGAAGGCATAGAGTCTGTCTCTATGTAAGGAACTGTTTTCGATCTAGCAAATGTTCTGCGAGCACCTTTCACGGCGCCAAGAACCGCGATATCGTGCTCAGTTCTGCTACGCACCAGGGGCTTACTAGCACCTTTTCCAACCCATAGTCTCCATTCGAGAGCATCTCCTAAAGCCTTCTCACATCTTCCAATCTCTCTTGGGCTTAAGCCTGAGAGTTTTGCCCATGCACGATTCGAGTAGCAACGATCCTGTAGAAACTTGGATGCAAGAATCAAAGAAGCGAGGAAGGTGCGGCGGGGGCACGAGAGGGGTGAGATAAGAGGTCGTTCTGGAGGAGGAATTTGTGGCAAGCACAGGAGTTCATTGTCGCTGGACGGAAGTCGTGTTCTCGAGTCTTCCTCAACAATAGTCCCGCAAGCAATTTGAGGTACTTTACGACGTACAGCCTCCAAATAACAAAGTGCAGTTTGAAGGACTGATCCAGACGTACGCGATCGCCGAAGAACTTCCTGTACGAAACTCTTGAGCGGGATTAGATTGGGTGAAGTAGGGGAGTAGGACGACAAAGGTGTTTGCGTCGTTGTGGAGAATGGGGATTGAGGCGGGGTAGGGTGTGTAGAGGGTGAGATTGGAGATGGCAGTTGCGTATTACGATGGTTTATGATGACGTCGGTTGAACGTCTAGGGCATTCTTGGTAGATCGCGTTTGCGATCTGGGCGGCATTTATAGAGGGTAATGACGGGGTCTGTTGACATTGCCATATTTCGCATAGAGAGTTGACAGTTTGATCTGAAAGAAAGAAAAAACAAAGTTGAGAAATTACTACACATGCATGGGAAGGAAGCTAATAACCGATAAGGAATGCGACATATCGGGATTTAAGGACTTGGCGTTGGCTATCCTGGGAAACATGGTTATGACGACACAGTTGGGGGGGAGATGATGATACAGATGAAGATGGGGTATTGAGATATGGAGCAGGAGACTTTGTTGGTGTAATCGAGGAAGCATAAGGTTGCCAGCGAGACCTGGCGCGGGAGCCCGCGCCGGATCCTCGATGGGTCAAAGAGTGCGATAAGGCTTGCATAGATGGAACGGAGTTGGGAATTGGTGCCTTCGGAAATTATCTAGTATACAATAACATAGGCGGCGGAAGTACTGTAGCTGATTAAATCGAGGAATTCGGACGAGGGAAGCTCTGCAGTGAAAGTAACGGAAGACGGGCGAGGCAGCTGAGGTATGCGAAGCATATACATCGTGATTCAATTGGGTTAAAGTTGGATGTCCAGAGTCAGCGACCTAGGACGATCCACGTGCAAAGTTCTTTAGCTGAAGCAGCAGAAGAACTTGGCTTTCTTGATAGATTCAAGCTGTGTACACAAAGAGGCCAACTGCTGGGTAGAAAGTCGTAGGCGGGAAGCTTGTGGGAAGAAGGAGAGAGATGGCAGTTAAAAGGCGAGGGAGGGGGCAGGCTGTTCAATGACTGGGCCCACCCAATGACTCTCATCACGTGTCAGCCTCAGGATATTCTTATTATGGAAGTCTGAGTCACAGATAGTGGCAACGCGCTACCAAGTCACAGCATCGCAAAATTCCGAGAATGTATCCGTCCTGAGTAGTTATTACTTCATGTGGGTCAATATACAGCGCCTGCCTTAGATCATGTTTTAGTCGCGACCCCCTCTTGGTCTACCGTTCGTACCCATATTAATTATAGCTTCTTTTGCAACCCGAATCGCTTGCTCAGAACCTAGTCAGAAAGCCATCGTTAGTCGGCGGCCATCACTCATCAATTGTCATACTTACCCGCTATGACAATCGTACTGTCCTCACGGCTGACAGTAATATCTGCCCCGCTCTCGGCGCGAAGTCGACTCACATTACTTCCCTTTGCACCGACAATTCTCGGAAACATACTACGGTCGGGCAGAGTCAAGAATCCAATATGTGTCATTTTCTTGGCGTTGGTAATCGCATCCTCTATTGTCTTGTAAGCTCGATCCAGCCCTGCCTGGTCCCGGGCTTTCAAGGTCCATTCCGAGTCACCATCCTCGACGTCTTGGTAGTTGGGAATGACCTGCCATCGGGCTTCGGCTTCATCTTTACCTACATCATCAATGCGGGCATTTGCCGAAACCGGGGGCTGAGATGGCACCGCCGCCTTTTGTGGTAATTTTGAGTGCTCAACCTGTACTCCATATGATCTGAGCGTCCGGAAGATGTTTCCTTGTTGAGTGACTGCATGGTGATATTGAAGAGGAACGCCGACACTCCCAATGACGCCATCGGAGCTTGGTGACTTGATCTGTGACTGATAGCATAACCAAGTCAGCGTGTAAAAATACTATTGATTTCGATCGCAAGCCACTGACCTTTAGTTCCTGAATAGCTTTGCTGCAAGCAGCGCGAGACCCGGAAACCTTGACAATACTAGCCGGATCAGCATCACCAAGTTCAGCAGTATTCTCAGGCTCTCCTGCTTGAGCGTAGGAACGTGAACCTGGGAATTGAACCACAACTCCGAGCTTTGCCTGGAAATCGTTTAGGTGCTGGCCACCGCGACCAATCAATGCACGATGTTGACCAGCGGGGATTTCAACACCGACGACAACCCGATCACGCAATCCCCCAACAATCTTCTCCAACTCGGTTTGAAGTTTTTTCACCAATTTTGGCTCTCCCCGAAGGCGGACTTCGTCCGACGGTTCTCCTTGACGAGGGCTAAGAGAAATTGGCGTTAGAAACAGAACGGAAGCAAAGCATCATGGACACATACAATCGGATCAGCCCAGCTTGCAACTTGGGATCAGATGGGCCTCCACAGCGAGCGATCAAGTCCTTCAACTCTTGACCACCAGCTCCAATCAAGGAACGATGATATTTACTTTCAATCATTACCGTCAGACTAATTTCTTCCGTTACCGTATCTGAGATTGCCAATATGGCAGCCTTTGCTTCAGCGATGTCCTTTTTCGTGCCTCTAACAGTTATATTAGCCAGTTCCTCAGAGGACTTGTCCACGTCAATCTGGGTGTTCGTATTGTCCTTGATTTCGTTGATCTTCACGCCACCTTTGCCTAATATACGAGCAATGGAGCGGTTTGGAACCGAGAACTTTATCGAGTTGTTTGATTCCTTCTCAAAATCCAAAGCCTGAAGAACATGGTCGGAAACCATATTGTCGCAGCGATAATTGAGACGTACATCAAGGAGTTCGGACTTGGCGCTAGCAACGCCTTTCTTGCCACCTTTGACCAGAACTTCATCTGATTTTAAGACTTCCCGAGTCTTGCCTTCGCTCTCTGTTGAATCACGGGGAAATGTAATTTTGACAGAGTACTTCTCTTCCAGGCGAAGGACATATTTCCCGCCTTGGCCGATGAGCGAAGAATGGAATTGGGTAGGAATCTTGAGCACCTCGGAAGTTTCATCGGCCTGACGAAAGGATTCAATACACACGCTTCAATTAGAAAGTGCACCTACTAGTCTATCCACTTGACTTAGAATACGACGTTTCGCTTCTTCAGCATTTTCCTTCCTGCCAGTAATCTGCATGTGGTGACCATCAGTGCGGTCAGCCTGTGAATGTGTTATGAACTGACTTTGACATGAGACTTCTGGTGAACAGTTTTCTTCTTTTTGGTCGTCTCTTTCTGAGCATCTTCAGGGTCATGATCAAAGAAAATGGCAACACCGAGAGATTCCCGAAGCTTGTTCACAGAAGAACCACCGGAGCCAACAATGCGTCCGACATATTCCTTGTCAATGTCGAACTCAACCGACTGGAAAATCTATATGTCAGGTATACGACTGTTGTGGGATGGAGGTGAAACACACATGACTATTATCGATCTCGTCATTCTTGGCATTTTCGACGATGCGGTTAATCTCTTTGATGGCACGGTCCACATCGCTGCTAACCCCGCGAACAAGGATCACATCTTCCGTAGACTCACTGCCAACCTCGGTTCCAATCTTAATGGACAAGGTCTTGTCTTCTCCAATGATGCTGTGGACATCATCAATATCAATCACTTTATATCAGCTCTTCACGTACGCATTTAACGTTGTCCCAGATTTGCCTACAATGGCATCGTGCCACTTCTTTTCAACGGTGATCGTCTGACTCTTGACGTCAGCAGCATCACGAGCCATTTTCAATAGCTCCTTCTCCACGTCTTCCAGATGTTTAGTCTTTTCGACAGGAGATGGAGATGCGGATGGAGATGTAGGATCGTAGACAACCAAAATTGTAGACCGTTCAGCAGACTCCGGCGGGAAAAACACAATGACGTTGTGCATATCGTGAAATTGCTTTAACCTGGGTGATGACTGTCAGCCAAAATTCCATTGACGTGAATATATCTGACTTCTTAGCATTTTTGTGAGCGATTATCCGGTGGAGAAGCCAATCAATGGAGACCTCCTTGAGTGATCCAATCAGTTTACCGAGAAGTTCTGAAATTTGCCTAATACCATCGTCGACGATCGACTTATCGCCAACAAGTTCGATATTGAGAGTCGAAGACTTATCCCACAGCGAAGGCGCTGGAGTATAGACAGCGAGATCCGGATGGGAAGTAGTAAGCGTCTTCGGGAAGTTTACGCGGATCATGTAGGTTAAGATCTGCCTCGACAAGGTGATTGGACCGGGTAGGGGGAATTCGTGGATATAAGCTGAATTCGATTTCGTCATAACAGCAGAAAGACCGTTAGGAAGGTCTTCTGGTTTACCCCAGACCAAGACCTGATCTCCAGCTTCCTCTGGCTTGGGAACAACAACAGCACATTTGCTCTGGACCATAATTTCATCTGCACCTTTACCAACGAGAAGTCTGTGTTGACGTTTAGGCAACTGGAGTGTGACGGAGGTAAGACTGGTTCTGCAACTCTCAAGCGTGCTTTTAATGGCCTCGACGACGCGAAGAACAGCTTCGCGATTACCGCTAACTGTAATCTCCCGAGCAGAAAGATTGAGAGCTGTGTTGACCTCTCCGCCTTCAGCAGCTGCCTCGAAAGTTGCACGATGGGGAGTAATGAAAGGCAAGATATTAGCAGGTATGTCCCGAATTCGTTGAGTAGTCTTTGCAGTTTTCGACGCAATGATCTCGTTAATGAGAGTCTGTGCTTCCAAAGCGAGTGGTTGGGGACCGCTAAGATGGATTTGTACAGTAGGCTCTTGATCGTCCTCTTCCACAACAATAGGTGTGGCAGCTCCTGATATAGATGGTGTTGTCGCATTGCTATGACCGTTGGAGAGTCCGGGAACGAGAGCATCTTTGCGAGGGATATCGATTCTGATGCCAGTTTTGTCACGAATCTGCTTTAGGGTAGCACCTGAATACGAGGAGCAAGTGTGAGAAGAAATGTGAATAATTTGCTACACCGAGATAAAATACCTTTCACTCCAATGATGGTCCCGATCGTCGAAGCAGGGGCGTCGACAGTCAACTGAACCTGTACAAATGCAACGGTGTTGAGAACAGACAATTACATAAACAAATAGGATGCCACTAACAACGGGGCTCAAGGATGCCAGTAGTTGTCGTTTAGCCTTGTCCAACTCTTTCTGTGACTCGGACTTCAAATAGAAGATGGTCTGACGCTTTTGGTTCGTGGAAGCCTCAACCTTGACTTTGAATTTGTTCATGATCTGTTTGGTGGCTTCTCCAAGAGTGGATTGCTTGCCATCCTTGCCGACACCAGAAAGATCAATCGCAGACATAGTGAATGACTCGCTGAAACCAGAAGGTCTGATACGAGGGCCAGCACCGGCGGCCCACGCAGCCGAGGGCGCCTTCATTGCTTGAGGAGCGGGAGAAGGTGCCAGCGAAGGGAAAGCCACCTCCGACTCAGTGTCCAACACAGGTGGCTGAACAGCACTTGGACGGGGTCTAACTGAAACGTCGTTCAAGCTGGGGAAAGGATCTGGAGTTCCATCGAGCTCGTGCTTCTTCTGTGAGCATGGTGAGACCCAACCCAACACAATTTGAGAATGGAAGGCAGCAACTTACTTGAAGATCAGCGGCCGTAAGTGCCATGGTTTATGAAGAATACGGGTGTCCGAATAGCGATGAGCCTTTGACGGGAAAACCAGAACGACGAGAACACAGCTAGGTGAACTCTGCCGCGTATTAAGAGCAAAAGAAAAGCAACAAAACAAGACTTGTCGATGGGAAGACGTAAAGAAGTTCGAAGGCGACGTGTCAGGCTGCCACATGGTATATTCTCTGGTACCGGTTGGTACTAGTACCCGTCTCAGCGGAGCTGAACAGAGGAGTATAATATGTTACGCTACAATTCAAAGTACAGGTTTTATGTCGGCTTGCAAATTATATTCAGTTCACCAGTGACCAGTCCCTACGATATTTGGTTTGTAATACTAGGCACTCAATACGTGTCGCTCTCCTTACACATGTGTCCCGAACGGCCATGATCTAATAGTCCCTGAGCTGCATCATCTTTCATTCTGTATACTCCGTTGTCCTATCATATTCTCAATAATACATAACCCCTCATGTTCGCTTGGCGTCGGACTGGGGCTATTCTGTCCGTACTACTCCACGCTTCCTGTCAGCTTGCCTTGCAATCGAACCATGCAGTCCGAACCGCTCTGGAAAAAGGGCCGTCTTTTGATCTACCCTGTAGTGGCTCGGTTCGTGTCCTGTCATTATTTGGTTTGATTGTACCCTAACATTTTTTTCTTCCGCTAGCTGAAAGGTCTGATTGGGACAACAGAATGCGACTACGAGGCATTAGATAGTGCCAACGACGACCTTTATCAACACTTACACGAACTGGTAGAGACGCCATTCTTCAGATATTTCCGAGTTTGTCACCCCGCATCATGTTGTAGTTCAAACTAATTGCTACTATAGGTAGACCTCTATCGTGAATGCCCATTCTGGGCCGAAAATGGATTCTGTATGAACAGAGAATGTGGAATCACTACGGTTGATGAGGTACAGTAAATCTTCTTGAGTATTTGTTCTGACTAATACGTCCTGCTAGAGCGAAATACCAGAGAAGTGGCGAGCAGAAGCTCTCAGTAAAGTAGAGCTTCCATCGGAAGAACAGGTTTGCTACCCTCATCCCCGATGCTTGTCAGCTATGATCTGATGCTTCACCAGAGGAATTCATTACCAGGATGTTATTATCGTGATTCCGATTTTTGCTTTCTAGACGACATGACTGGTATGGCGATTATTGTTCCGACGCCTTGACAGTATATCTTACGCTTACCGATAGAGGGTGACTATGTAGATCTAGTCGTTAACCCAGAACGGTTCACTGGCTATACTGGTGAAGCTGCACATCGAGTATGGAGGGCGATATACCAGGAGAACTGTTTTGGTCTATCGGAAGCTTCTTGGGCTTCTGAGCAATCAAATGTTCCGCTAACCATTCCTAATACCTTTGCAAAACCAAGATTTGAATCAGAGCCATTGTGTTTAGAGAAGAGAGTATATTACAAGGTTATATCTGGTTCGTATATTGGACTTGCCGCTCTCAGTCGCTGATCCTGACCAAATCGCTAGGGCTCCATGCGTCAATCACTACTCACATTTGTAGAGAAAATTTCAATCAGAGTACAGGCGAATGGGTGAGTAACAAAGTATATTGAGAACCTATGGCTCATTCATGGAAGTCTCCGAATCTTGAATGCTTTGAACGAAGAGTGGCTTCCAATCCGGAACGGTTACAGTATATTTACTTCAATACAGTGTTGCTACTGCGAGCTGTCTCGCGACTTGGCCCATATCTTTCTGCATACGACTTCTGCTCGACGGGTACTCATGAGGAAGATGCTCACACAACGAACAAATTGCGCAACGTCATTGATATTGCACAGCAAGTAGGAAAGTTCGACGAAACAGCACTTTTCCGGGGTGAGAACGCTAACGTACGCTTGTTGTCATGTCCATCTTGCAGTTTTTGACTTTTATGCTAGGTTCTCAAAGAAGAGTTCAAAGAACACTTCAGGAACGTTTCTCGAATCATGGACTGTGTTGGCTGTGATAAGTGTCGGCTTTGGGGAAAGGTTCAGACCACGGGCATCGCTACAGCATTGAAAGTTCTGTTCGAACTTGATGAAGCTTCACTTGAGTGAGCGCACAAATCCTGTGGCACTTCTATATGATTGACATGCTGCATAGTCCCAGCACCAACTCGAACCTTCTTTCACGATCGGAGGTCGTTGCATTAATCAATACATTGCATCGGTTTAGTGAGAGCTTAGATGCTGTCAATGATTTCCGGGACATGTGGATCGAACAACGGGGTTCTAAAGCTACTGCTGGTCGTGTAAGTCCTCCATTCGGTACAAATGCATCGCTAACGGGTCTTCAAGTTGCATCCTTCTCCATCTGTAGGAACATCTGAAAAGCCAAAAGCCCCTTCATACGTTCTCCAAGAACTGAAGGATCAGTTGGTTTGTTTGCTTCGACTGTGTAAGACAGGAACGAAAGATTGTGTGATGATGATCGTTTCTATGACCCAGAAGTTTGTTGCTGCGTTTAGTTCGCTGTTCAAACTGTCGGGGAAGGACGAAGGACCTCATTCAGAACTTTAAGGACGGTTTTAGATTATTTATTAATGTATTCAGGCAGGCTGTAGTCACGGTCACACTGGAATAGGTGATGGGAGTAATCGTTACTGTTTTTTGAAACTCGGCAGTCATCTAAACAAGTGTCCCACTGTCAATGTCGATGCAATGATCGTTCTCGACGATCAAGACCAGAGTACAAAGGTTTATTCCTCGGTCGCCAGCACAGCTAGACGTGTCGCTGAGGGTATTCCTCGAAAATCAACGTCAACCACCTGTTCACTCCCTGATTACGAAACATCCCAAGCCTATCAAAAGCCAGAGCTCGACAAGACTTCAACTTTCTTGTGTATCCAGCGGGTGGACAGAAAGTTTTGGAGAGCAGTCTTGTTTGCGCTCATCATATACATCGTCATCTCGCTTATCATTGGCTTACCTTTCCTCGTCATTGTGAGTACATATTCCTCATGAGCCTCCTATCAGAGCTGGAAGATATCCTGTAGGCATTACGCCGTCAAGATGATGACGCGAACAGACAGTCCCAGACATGGGGTGCAGGCGACGGGGATGCAGACGACGTCCCTACTGTGAAGACCACCGTGGATCTCGTGGATTTGGTAAATTCGGACGGATACAAGTGCAATCAGTGGGATACATGGGATACAATAGAGAATCGATCACTTTTATCTGCCAAGCGAGTCCCATCTATTTTGCTATGTCGAGACCTGTGTGAATTGACGTAGTGCGGTCTTGACAGAATACAGTACGGTATCCCAACCGATGGAACAATAACCCTCCTGTCGAACTACACACATATCAATACAAGTGCTAGAGCAAATTTTGGATCTTTCACCGTCGACCTTAACCCAAACACAACGGAAACAGAAGGCATTCTCAGTTTGACAACACAATACTCTGATGCTCATATCCTTGAGGATACAAACGTTTGCATCATGAAGGCAGACGGAAAATCTGTATTAAGCTTATACGTGAGTGAGCATTTTGCATACAAATCTTCTTTCTTTCTACGTGAGAACAAAGCTAATGATTTTTGACACCAGATCCCAGACAGACTCAACAAGTCTGATATACTGACATTTAATATTGTTCTCCTTCTTCCTCGCTTATCGACTGGTCTCGATATCCAGGAGCTTGCCACCTATCTACCACTGATCGAGCAAAAATTTGGGAATCTGGGCCCGAATATTTATTTTGACAAAGTTGACATCGAGGGTTTCTTCTCGAAAGTTACGGTTGGAGTGAGTTCAAAGTTTTCGTTACTTCTCATTTTGTCGTTGTTAACTATCTCCAGTCGTTGCGTGGGGGAGCAATATCAGTGAAAGTCTCCATGGCTGAGATTACGGGCACATTCGAAGTGTCAGAGTCCTTGACTCTGGACACTATAGCAGCGTATGTGTCTTTTTATAAACACTTTGAATATCAATTAATAATAAATATAGGCCTATCAATGCAGAAATCACCTTGGTCAACGACTTGTCACGGGACACTCCAACGGCTCTGCATATTTCTACTGGGAATAGGTGGGGACATGTCGTTTTCTCTTCATTGCAGCCGTCGGTAACAAGTTTATTCCGGTCAGCTATATCAATGCACACGTGACTCTAGATGTAGCATCCCCAACGGATGACTTATCATTTGTTACGTTGGTCAAAACATTCAACGGCCCTTTGACTTTAAATGTAACTCACGCACCTTCTTCCCCGCCGGCGATATATGGTCTTCGAGCTCTCAATAACCTGGGACCGACCAACGTGACCGTGGATTCCAAATACGAAGGGTCGTTTGATGTCCAGACGAAGTTCTCATCCGTTCTTATAGACAAGGGAGTCCACGCAGACGAATCAACTAATCCATACGGCAATAACATGGAAAGACAGTACCAGTATGACCTTTCAAGTCCGTCAAGAGTGGTCGGGTGGGTGGGGTGGCGACCAAGACAATTGTCAGCGACAACACGATGGCGGAATAGGATACCAAATGAGGGGTTTTTGATGGTGTTGTCTTCACTGAGCCCAGTGCGCCTACAACTGAGCCAAGGGGTCGAAGATACTTCGAACTAATTGTACATTGATGGACTTGGTCTCTCCCTACTTTTAATGTTATGTACTCTATATATAGAACAGAGAGGGGAGGGTGGAATTGTTGATACTATGGCAGCACTTATAGTTTCACTGTAAAATATACACTATCGCATCGATGTTGATCCGAGCGCCAGGAGTCAGATGTTTGTTCGAAGCCAACTTTTGATTGTCAACTCTATTAAGGTTGAGCCGGTCTTCCACTCGTATAGTTATATCGAAGTGTTGCCCCTGGCGAGTTCCGAAGCTACAAAGCCTGCGGCCCATTGGCGGTTTTCATGCCAACAAAGGGAGTCGAGCCGAGAGCTTCGTTTTCAAGTTGAGATCAGCTCGTAGGCAGCAACTGCTGCTCCAATAGTATACAAACCGAGTTCTGTAGCAAAGTCTTTGCCACCGCCTCAAACTGGTTGGGTAATTGATGATGGCAATGATTGTCACACGCTGGCCCAAGTTTGTCTGATTGTATAGGCTACAGCAATATTATCGCAAGTTTGCTATCGTGCGGGACCTATATGTGTAAAGGTCACGAGACGTGCGTCAAAATTGCGTCCTTGATAATTAAAATCAAGAAGAGAAACGCACGAACTGACGGTGGAGAAAACTTGGAGATGGTAGAACAAGAAGTCACTACGGTGGGAAGAAAGTGAGGTAATGCAGTTGTTATCAACGATGGAGATTGTGATTCGCGAAGGTACTGACTTGTACTCGGTAAGCGATGAGAGGCGAGATACTCGATGGAGCTGGATATAGTGGTACTGTGTAACTGGATAATGAGAATGATTAAAAAAACGCAGGAAAACCGAAGTTTGGACGAAAGATAATCCGCCAATAAATTTAAACGCCCCTCTCCCCCATGCTCCGTTTGATTTTGGAATTGTCTGAGCGTCGAAATTGTAAGTTCCGAGCCTTGACCGTGATATATTGATATGAAGGGGGGTGGTTGCATGTTTCGTCCGAGGCTGGGTGTTCAGTGTTGTAAACTTGGAGTTGAATCAGATGGTCGACAGGGTACGACAAGACTGCGCACACTCGGTTGTTGAAGCTTGAACAACGATCGTAACCACGTGTATTAGCCTTCTTCGTGACTTCTAATCTGCGCAACTTTCGTACCAACAGTTTGATCTGTTCTACACTGTACGGTTGTTCACCAAGATACTCGGCTGTTGATGAATGTCTAGTGGGAATCGGATAATTTCTGGTTGGATATCGACGTTTCTCTTCAGGTTCAAAACAGACCTCGTTTGATCGTGACGCCGCGGCTCATGAATCGACACCAGAGTTTAGTTGTAGCTCGCCACCCCGTTTTTTGCGATTTCATTTACGACAAGGACTTTGGCTTCAAAAACTAATCACATGTTTAACACGTGATAATCATGTACCAAATCCGAGTCGACCCACCCTATAGTACTAGTGGCACACCGCTCCTTCTTCCTTACGGCCACGACCATCTTCTAAAACATCGCCCACTTTAGCAGCCTTCACAGAGGTCAAATTCATCACAATCACATTCTCCACATGCAGAAGAGGCCGATAATCCGGCGCGCATGCTACAGTTGCTACTTATCGGTCTTTAAGCCTTTGACAGGTATGGTAAAGCTTTTATTTGATAATGTCTTCATATCTGCGAGATTTTTCAACGCAGAAAATATCACGCTTGATTATCGTGTGCTCGCCACAGCTTCTGTGAGTTCATTTTGTGCTTTCTGATGTTTTCGCACAGTATATATCTTTGCTTTTCTTGCATGATGATATCATTGATATCTCCGTCGTGTCGATAATATGAGGGGGTCTTCTTCCTTACATTCAGAGTCTTTATTCGCTGCTAATATGGAACTTAATACCCGTACTATTGGTGTATGGCGGTAAGCGTTTTTTCTTGCCAGTAGATATCAAATGCATTCGGATTTATCTGATCAAACGGGCCACGTATGAAAGATACATATTATCTGAAAAGAAGAGATACGTAAGGAATAGCAAATAAGGACGAACGACATCTGACAGAAATCGGAAAAACGAGGTTTCGTTTTCACCTGTTTGCATTGGATCTGTGCGGGTAGCCAGGGGTATCCGAAGGAATCCGACGACATCCAAGCACAACTTCAACTTGTCCAATTTCCATCACCATTGATGGTCCGATATGAATCCGTCTTGCGACCAAGTGACGGTCTTCGGGGCTACAAATCGAGGTTAAAAATCGCACGGATTGCGTGATTATTTTGCCATAGGGCGTTTATAACAACCAGGTTGTCGCAATATGATCACTCAAGTTACCCAGTACTACGAAAACTACCTCGCTTTTGCATCTTTCATCGTATAGAATGGCCAACCCTCCCCATGGCGGTGTCCTCAAAGTGCGCATACAACTCCCTCGGTCGTTGTCTCCGGTGTGCAAGCTAGTTACTAACTTTCGTCTTTAACAGGACCTTGTTGCAAGAGATCAACATATTCAAAGTATACTGGCGACAGAAGCTGTATCACTGCCTAGTATTACTCTCACAGAAGTGGGTTCATGAATGCTTCAAGGTTGCTACGTCCGATCATTCAACACTGATGCCATTGTAGCGCCAACTTTGCGACCTTGAGCTCGTCATCAATGGCGGGTTTAGTCCTCTCGAGGGCTTCATGAATGAAGCAGACTATAAGAGGTTCGTTATCAATTTTGCTATCTTATCTGAGTCAACGGTTCCTTATCTGCCTTTCACAAAGCGTGGTGGAAACTCTCCGCATTTCTGATGGGACTCTGTTCCCCATGCCTATCACCCTTGACGTCTGGCGGGAGGACGTTGATTCGCTCGGTCTGAAAGAAGGGTCTAGAGTGACCCTTCGAGACCCTCGCGATGATCAGGCCCTCGCTATTCTCACAGGTAAGTGGCAGGTAACGCAAGGTATTTTTATTTGCTAATATACCCTTCTAGTCGAGGATATTTACACCCCAGATCGCGTAAAGGAGGCTATTCAAGTGTTCGGTGCTGACGACCCAGCCCATCCTGCTGTTGCCTACCTTAGAAGCAAAGTAAAAGACCTTTATGTAGGTGGGAAACTGCAAGCTATTCAGAGGCCAACACACTTTGATTATGTTGCTCTGCGATGTATGTGGAACCTTGTATCCAGCTTCTACATTCATCATTGACTGAGCTTCTTTCCTAGATACTCCTGCAGAGCTGAGAGCTCATTTCCAGAAGCTTGCGTGGCGAAAAGTTGTTGCATTCCAGACACGTAACCCCATGCATCGTGCCCACAGAGAATTGACTGTCCGTGCGGCTCGACAACGTCAAGCGAATGTCCTCATCCACCCCGTGGTTGGCTTAACCAAGCCTGGTGATGTTGACCATTACACCCGTGTTCGTGTATACGAAGCAATCATGGCTAAATACCCCAATGGGATGGGCCATCTTGCCCTATTACCTCTGGCTATGCGTATGGCAGGTCCTCGCGAAGCCTTATGGCATGCTATAATCCGTAAAAACTTTGGTGCCACTCACTTTATCGTCGGCCGCGATCATGCTGGCCCGGGAAAAAATTCACTAGGGAAAGACTTCTACGGCCCATATGATGCGCAGGAGCTCGTTTCAAAATACCATGAAGAACTCTCGATAGAAATGGTGCCATTCCAGCAGATGACATATTTGCCATCGACGGATGAATACCAGCCAGTTGACGAGGTGCCCAAGGGTGTGCAAACCCTCGATATTTCTGGTACTGAGCTTCGCAAACGCCTGAGGACTGGTGCCTCTATTCCTGACTGGTTCAGTTATGAGTGAGCCATTTTTGCGCATATACTTCTCCCTGCATAACTGATTGGTGCATTGCAGCATTGTTGTGAAAACACTCCGAGAGAGTTATCCTCCTCGCTCAAAGCAAGGCTTTGTCATATTCTTAACTGGCTTGTATAACTCCGGAAAGGACAGCATAGCAAAAGCTCTCCAGGTAACGCTGAACCAGCTGGGAGGTCGCAGTGTTTCTCTATTACTTGATAATGGTGCGCTATTACATATGAGGATATGACTTGGACTGGAGATTAATTGGTTGACGACATCTTCTAGAATTTAATGCATCCTCCGAAGAGAAAAGTAAAAGCCTTGTACGTTCGGCGTTCTTTGCCGCTGAGCTTGCACGTGCAGGCGCCGCAGTCGTTGCTGCGCCAGTTGCTCCGAACCAGCAGTCCTGGGATACGGTCAAGGGTACAGTGCTTCATGCGGGAGGCTCTGGTGCCAATTTATTCCACATCCACATCGGTACGCCTTTGGAGCACTGCGAATCGACAGATCGCAAAGGCGTATATACCAAGGCGCGGGGTGGAGAGATCAAGAATTTTGTAGGCGTGCATGTTGTTCAGGAGACGCCGGAGAACCCGGACCTTTTAGTTGATGTTACAACCCAAAGTGTTCCTGAAATTGTTCATAGTAAGTCCATTGTTATTACCTCTTTGAACTCAAACTAATGGAGATTTCTAGGTATTTTGTTGTTGCTTGAAGGGAACGCTCTCGTGTAAAATCTCCCCTCACATGTACCCCTAGTTGCATTAATAGATGTATAGAACAACGAATCTGATATGTAGATGATGGGCGCTGGGCCGTGCGCTGCCAGTGAGCATTCAGTGAGGTATATTTACAAAACTTACAAACATAAGCGCTGGTATCTCGTAAGTCATACAGATCACAGCAATTTGATGAAGTCCGGTTGGCAGGCTGTTCTCACTGGCATTGTCGGGGTGGGCGGTGTTTCGCATTCCTATACTTGCCACTGATTCTTTATAACTGCCCCTCATCGCCAAACTCTCCTTTTGCATTCTTTTAAAATAATCTTTCCGCTCTGTCATGACAAGGACCTCCACTTTAATACTACCTTTACTACTTCTATGCCTCGATGCAGTTGATGCCGTCCAATTCCGTGTTCGTGGGCACTCTGAACGGTGGACTAGTGAACAAGGACGTCGTGGATCGTCGTCATCATCGACACTTCTCAGGAGGGCATCGGTCTCCTCTAATTCCTCGGAAACTCTCAGCAACAGTGGAGACATTTCGTATTTTGCAAACTTGACTCTGAATCAAAAGCAATTTTCGGTCTTGATCGATACTGGTATGTGACCCTGTCATCGTGGTGCTATTCTGGTTTACATAAGGATCGTTTTTTGCTTTTTTCAGGAAGGTGATAGTCTTTTTCATTCGGTTTTTTTTACGAGAGACTGAGCGTGCTTCTTTCCTGCGTCGTCAAGTTCGGACCTTTGGGTAGGCGGTAGTGTCCCAAACAGCCAGAATACCGGTAAAACGGCTACCGTTACTTATGTTTCTGGTGGCGCTTCAGGTATGTTTCCAGTTGCTACGTCTGACCCTTCAACGTGTTTTGACCTTGTTGCACGATTTCATAGGTCCGGTCTATACAGCAGATCTAAACTTCTTGGACTATAATGTTAGTAATCAAGCATTCAGTGAGTGTTGTTAGTGGCTGATGATGGGTGTTTATGATATTCATGGGTTGCCTATCGACTAGTTCTTGCGGACGGGAAACAAGACGGGAATGGACTGATAGGTTTAGGTCCAAACTCGGGCTCTTCTATCCACAATTCCCTGAACAACATGCAAGGAGATTCAGTCCTCGATCGAATATTCCTTCAAAACACTTCCACTCCAAATTACATGACAATTCTTCTCGGGCGATCAGACGATCCTACGGATCTGTTCCCAGGGGAGATCACAGTCGGCGAGCTCGTGACGGGCTACGAAAACGTTACCGACCAACCGAGATTGCCTGTGACAAGGGTTCCTATTCGCGACCAGGTTGATCAACATTGGCAAACTCTCCTGGACAAGGATGGTTTCATAGGCCCGGATGGAAACGCTATCAACGTAACTTCGGTCGTAGACGGTAGCCGTAATTTGACTGTCATCTTTGACAGTGGGTTTTCCTTGCCACAGGTTCCTCGGTGAGATTCTTTTGTGTGTTCTGTTTCTTGTCGTCTGGCTTGCTTATTGTTACTTGCAATTCAGATTCGTTTCAGATTCTATCTACAGCAGGATTCCGGGATCAGTGTTTATGAATGTAAGTTCGGGGGTAGGGGAGGTCTGGACGATACCTTGCGATGCGGAAGTCAACATCACGATCAAGATTGGAGGCGTAACTTTCCCCATCCATCCACTTGATGCTTCCCTCGCCTGGGTTGAGAATGGCCAGCAGATTTGTCTTGGTTCGGTTAGTACTTCTTATGGGTTGCAATTGAATGTTGACGAACCATTATTTGCTTTTTGTAGTTCCAACCAAAGACGGTGCAATCTACTACTTATGATGCGATTCTGGGGATGGCGTTTTGTAAGTCTTAATTCTTATGTAAATCATTTCGATCTTGCTCAACTCAGCTTTGCAGTGCGTAATGCTTACATGCTTGTCAACTATGGTAACCTTGATGCTCCTTGATGTTTTGGGGGTATGATAGCTTACGAGTGAATCGGTATATAGGAAATTTCGTTGATGGGGATGTCAGCAAGACCGCCAATCCTTTTGTGCAACTCCTACCACTGACGGCAGACGTTGCCGAAGCACACGCCGACTTTGTCAGTGTTCGGTTGAACGGCTCTGACACGACCGGTGGCCAGGTCCTGCTTGGGAATGTGACTGCATCTGGTCCGCCCGACTCAACCTCGTCTAACAGCGGCGACAGCGGGTTCGTTGCCTATGTCAAAAAACATAAATGGGTTTTCATCGGAGTGAGTATTGGAATTGGCGTTCTCCTGCTAGGGCTCGTCGTTGCACTATGCTGCTGTGGTGGCAGCAAGCGAAAGAGATGGATGAAAGGTGTTCCTGTTCGGAACGGAAACTCGATGTACCGCCAATTGGAAGAACCTGCACCACTTGGGGAAGATCATTATGAGTACAGACCTACCACGGAACGTAGGGCATAGATTCTAGATAAATTTCTCACTCTACAGGTAATTGTGGGTGTCGGACATGCATCTGTATCATATACTAGCTTTATATAAGTAGGATCGGACATACATCTATTTATTTCAAGTGATCTATCTGCGTTAAACGTTAAGTTACCATCTATCCTAGTTCATGTTTAGGAAGAGGTGCGACTAGAATTCCCCCATCCCGGGGTTCTCCCATATTTTTCCAACAAGGGTCGCACAGAATGCAAGGGCTCTCACTGAGACGGATGTCACCGACGATTGCCCAAACGGCAGGCACACGGTTGCACCCACGACACACATCCAGAAGAGGCGGCGTAATCTGGAGCGTAAGTGGGTAACCGCTGCGAGGGTCGGATTGGTGGACAAGCCTAATTAGTATTTTAATGACGCAAGCCAGAAAGTAAGAAAAAAAAGGCAAGACGGACCTGATTTGATCAACTACAAGAAAATGTTCACAACTGCCTTGATGAAGGAGCCAGTACGGTTCGTTCAACCGAAGAGTCAGCGAAGAAATGGGGGTTTCGTGCATTGATGTCGCAGCTTTCACGATTGGGGCATCGCGTGAGACTGTTTTCATATGTTTTATTAGTTTGCTATAACGTAGGGATGAGATTTGTGGGATGGAGAGAGAGGGTTGCAAACCGTACTCTGCGTAGTCCTCTTCGCTTTGACCGTCACCGTAGGCTAGTCCTTCAATACACATGACAGCTCCAGCGCTTGCACCTTGAGTATTCTTCTGACCTTTTAGATCGTAGCCGACCATCTCGTCGTCTTCGTAAATTTCCGTTGGCATTTCATTAGAAGTACATGGAATGGCGTCAAAAAGGTCACCAAGAGTTTGTGACGATAACATGGCATGTTGAGAGTTACGGGCCAGGAAGCCTTGTTTATATGGTAGACGGTTATGGACCGTTACGGTGATTATTGCTTCGGTAGCGGTGTCAGAGACTGAGGCAACGGTTCCAGACGACGGTTTCTGTGTAAGTCAAGATGTGAAACAGAGAAAAAGGCTGAATTTGGAGATGGACATACGGGTTGGGTAAAAGGATTCTGATCAGTGAATTTTGGGCCTCGCATGAACAGGGCAGAATCTAAATTCAATGGCCAACATTTCAACTTGATATTATCCAGCTTCGTGCGCAGTGCGGTAACCTCTGGATGCTCTTGTGAGGGTTCTGGAAGATTAAAACGTTTTCTTTTCCGCTTGCTTGAAGTGTCAGCGGACTCGTGGATGACGTTGACAGAGTATTCGTGCGTTTTGAGGACATAAGCGGCTAGACGGGGGTTGTTCAAGACGCCGAGCAAGGGAGCCTGTAGGTCGTCGACCCTATAAAGGTTCTGTTCAAAATGACACTAGTGGAGATGAGCTTCTTTGCATACCTACACTCTTGCTCGATTGCGGATTTTGTCTCCTGGGATAGTTGATCCCAATGGTCTCTGCCCTCTAGAGGCAATAGTGATATCTTTGATGCGTCCTGGATAAAGCCCGCGGGGTTCACAGGCGCGGAAGGAGGACCAAAGCGCGATTCATATGTTAAGAAGGAGGCTTGAGTGGCCATCAGGAGCCGGGGCTGACTCCAATGTCTTCATGCCATGAAGACATTTGATATCCGGGATGCTCGAGGTTGCCGGTCACGTTTTCAGTCCCCGCACCTCGAGCGGTCTTCCACTTGAAAAGCGGGAGTGCTCTCGAGTTGTGGGTTGTTTTGCTGGCATATTAATCTCATACCTACACCAATAGGATGCTAGCACACGCTCGAGTTGGCGGTCGCCTTTCCTTGCGTTCCTCAGTCGCTTCGCGTTTATCTACCAGCAGTATCTCTACTTCAGCACTCACAGCTTCCTCCAGTTCGGCTCTCCGGTCCTCGTTCCACCAGTCGCGACCCTCCTTCCTTCCTCGTCTATCGACATCATCGTATTCAAGAAATATGTCTTCTCATGCAGAATCGGCCATCCGTCCTGAGCCAGACCAAGTCGTTCAGGACATCGCTGATTACGTTCTCAACTACAAAATCGATTCGGAGCTTGCATATGAAACTGCAAGACTTTGCCTTATTGATACGATCGGATGTGGTCTAGAGGGTCTGAGATTCGATGCATGTGCGAAACTGCTGGGTCCTGTAGTTGAAGGGACTATCGTGCCAAACGGTTCGTGTACCATGGGAGAGTTTTCAACACAACTATTCCTGACATTCATTTTTTCTCTTTCTCTAGGCACGAAGGTACCCGGGACAAGTTACCAACTCGACCCCATCCGAGGCGCCTTTAACATCGGAACTATGATCCGATGGCTCGATTTCAACGACTGCTTCCTCGCTGCTGAGTGGGGTCACCCCTCGGACAACCTCGGAGCCATCCTCGCGGTGGCTGACCATCTCGCCCGACAAGGCGAACCGCTCACCGTCCATGATATCCTCACGGGCATGATCAAGGCTCACGAGATCCAGGGTGGTCTTGCGCTGCTCAACTCCTTTAATCGCGTTGGCCTTGATCATGTCGTGCTTGTCAAAGTCGCGAGCACGGCTGTTGTTTCGAAAATGTTGGGTCTGGATCGTAGTCAAATTATCGATGCCGTCTCTCAGGCCTGGGCTGATGGCCAATCCCTTCGGACTTATCGTCATGCTCCGAATACCATGTCTAGAAAATCATGGGCAGCTGGCGACGCTTGTGCTCGTGCAGTTAATATCGCTTACCTAGTCAAGAAGGGCGAGACTGGCATGCCGTCGGTTCTGACCGCGAAGACCTGGGGTTTCTACGACGTTTTGTTCAAGGTCAGTATTTTCGCGCTATAACCAATTCACTCCGTTTTCTCATTCCAGATATCGACTTAGGGTAAACCATTTGAATTCCAACGTCCATATGGTTCCTACATCATGGAAAACGTCCTTTTCAAAATCTCATATCCGGCCGAATTTCACGCTCAGACGGCTGTCGAGGCTGCCCACACGTTCTACGCCAAGCTTCAAGCTATGGGCAAGACTGCCGAGGATATCAAGAGCGTCAAGATTCGCACCCAGGAAGCTGCCATGAGGATTATCAACAAGAAAGGTCCCTTGAGCAACTTTGCAGACAGAGAGTATGTGTTCTACTTATACTTCCACTAATCCTTGGCTTCCAGTGCTTATATGTCTTTTTTTTGTCCTCTCCAGTCACGATATCAACTACATGGTTGCTTTCCCCCTTATCTTCGGCGAACTCACTTCGCAATCATAGTAAGTTCGTTCATGCTATTTTTCCAGCACAACTCTCATCATCAGCATTTTAGCACTGATGCCTCGGCTGCCGACCCTCGTATCGATGCCCTCAGAGCCAAGATAACCTGTACACAAGATGATATATACTCTATTGACTACCATGACCCTGAAAAGCGTTCGATTGGAAATGCCATTACTGTAGAGCTCAATGATGGCACCGTATTAGACGAAGTGGCTGTCGAGTATCCTGTTGGCCATAAACGAAGGAGAGCTGAGGGGACTCCTCTTCTCTTGAACAAGTTTGTGAGGTACGTGGCGCTGATCCTTGTGCCTATGACCCATGCATTCAACTTCTTGCACCTGTCAGACACATAAAACCTCACTTTGACGAGGCTACACAAAAACAGTGAGCTACATTCTTCTCCTGATCTTTCCTGTTCTATAGCATTTTGTTACCAGGATCCTCGAGACAGTCAGTGACGCCAAGACGTTCTTCAAACTACCTGTCAACAAGTTCAGTGATCTGCTTTTCAAGGCCTGATGGTCTTCATTCGATACAGACGAATATTCGACCTGGGGTAATAACAATTGTTGAAGAAGCTAAAGAGTATACTATAACGATATTACTCAGTGGGTAGTATTATGATCCATAATACAGAAAACATTATAAAGTACGAGACAACAATGAAGTCCATGTAAATAACGGAATGAATGTTGATGCTTCGCAAAAACTCGACTGTCAAAACAAATGTGTTTAGAGAATATGGAATACGAACCAATTCAAGTTGCAATTGTCATGTTACTACCCGCGGATGCATGCTTTTTCTTTCCTCTCAATTTTCTCCTCGTAAGCGGCGCTTGTTCTTTGTGGGCTGGATTTTTCGATTCATCAACGTGCTCTCTGTTCACTGCAGCGTCTCGTGGGTCAATAGACCCGTTCTTAGTTTTAGGCAGATGATGATTGTTCTCCCGAACTTCGATCAAGTTTCTTCCATGACTCTGCGTTTTCATTTGATCAAAAGGAGGAAGGGCCTCCACATATCCGGACACGCGCCCATGATCTTGACCTGTAATCTTAGCATGATGCTGATTATGCATGAGACGTCGATTTGGTGATCTCTCCCTGAAAGACGGGAGGATGCAAACATTTGTTGGTGCGGCGCGTGACATGTGAAAGTTTTGCTGGAATTGCGGAGGAGACGGTGGTCTTGCAGAGCCCAGAGCAGCAGCTGAAGGTTCCTCAGAGGCTTCAATGACGGCTGACAAACGTCTTTGAACAAGACGACTAAGAGGGATAGATCTGTGGTGATGACTAAGACTTTCTAAGGGGGATGCAGGAGATGGAGGTGTAGCATCAGCAGCTTTGGAATGCAGCCTTTTAAGACTGGAATCAGAATTACGAGAAGGAATAGGTGGGAGGGGTGTGTTTGGAGGGGGCCGGGGATGGGCACCGTCGGATCGTGGGGACGTCGAAGTACTCCCTACTTGAGTATATGAGTGACTGGGTCGGGTATTCCTAGGAATATTTTTGCCGTAGCTTCCCAAAGCTTGAATAACAACATTTTGTTCGATCTGTGCTGTAGGGGCTAAACACGCATCATTGATAGAATGCGCAACATGTTCATAAACGGAACGTCGCAACTGTTGGGCGATGTCATGCTGAATATCGGGAGATAGACTAGATAGAAATATAGCTTCAGGTGACAATATTGAATCCTGATAAGGGGAAAAATTCGACGACCATTGGGGGGACGAAGAACTCGGAGGAGTCGGAAGCAAACTTTGCTGTTGGCGGAATTTCTGAGCTATTTCGATCGCTGAGATGCGACGAGGAGGCGGGAGAGACACAGAATTCGGCTGAGACTCAAGTAATATAACAGGGCGAGAAGATCCAGCAGCCGGCTGAGTAGAAACCAAAGGCTTTGATCTAACAGAGACAGTTTGGCCTTGAGAACTTTGAAAAGGTGCATCGTCGTGCAGTCTTCGTTGAACAAATTGCAATTCGTGTTGTTGGTCATCCGAGTTACTATATAGCTGCGTCTCATCGTGTATTCGACTTGTCTGGGCGCGATTTGTGATTCTCCTAGACGCTGATTGAGGCAAATTTAAAGAGTCTTGCAAGTGAGTCTGAGCAAGAAGACGGCTGAGATCGATGGTTTGGTTGAATTGACCGGGGTATTTGAATTCTTGATCGACTGGAACGGCGTCGAGCTTAGTTTGAGAAATTTCTTGTTCGATGGGAGCTTTCGTAGTTCGGGAAGGTATCACAATGTGACGAACCATGCTTTCTTGTTTCTGTAATCGAGGCGGGATGTTTGGAAGAAACACTGGTTCCCTATGAAGTGTTGTTTGTGGAGTATCATCGATTCCACCTTGATGGTCAGCTCCCAACCCCCAGATCATTCTCGGCAAGTTGTCTTGTTCTTCGATGACAGTTCCCTCGGCACCGCTAGATGACGATTGTCAAACAGGATAAGAGTGAAGATGAACGACAATTATCTTACGACGGGCAGCGCGCATAAGGCAATGACAAGGGACCGTGAAGTGCAGGTATGGGTCGTGGAGGAGATTTTGCCCATGTAACCCAGCCTGAAGTTTTTTTTGAGTCAAGGCAGCCTCGTAGATGATTAGAAGCACACCTTCTCTATCTGTGTCTTTGTGATCTTGTATCGCATGATTGTTACGAAGGAAGGTGTCTGATAACTGATACTTATTTTCTATGATAACGACGGACTCTGGAGAAGAAGGAGGAGACGGAGTATGAGGAATGTCAGCCAAGCGAGGACTAATAGCGGCGTGAAGGGAATCGTCTGCTCCGAATTCAAGAGAGTCTATACTGCCTGTAGAGATATCGTTATAGTCAGAAGAGTAGATCATGGATCCTTTTGGTTGCACAAGTGACTTGAGATGTTCTGGCATAGAAACTATGCGCGGATTGAGCTGAGATTTTGCTGAATAGAGCGAGATTGTTTCTGGAAGTGAAGCAGTCCTCTGGGTATCAATCTGGCATTTCTGAGAAGGGACCTGCAAGGGCAATTGCTGAGGTTTCAAAGTACGCCGAGTAGTCGTGATGGACCGAGCTGGACTAGAAGAAAATGATGCAAACGAGTCGCTATATGCGTCAATCAAGTAAGTCTCATGTAGCATCTCGTCTTCTGCGATAGAAGGTTCAGGCTGAGAATCAGCCCCAGAGACACCAGATTCATTTGGAGTTTTAGAACGAAGAGGAGATGACGGCGGCGAGAATGTTGTCTGAGTAGCATGATCCGCATATTCCTTGATAAAAGCAGGCTGGAGAGACATGGTCCAGTAACCACGTCCACAGTGAGGGGACGAAGAGCGAGTGGATGGTGGATGAAGACAAGTTGGAAGTTGAACGTTGAACGTTGAACAGCGACTATGACGACAGGACCGTGACTCGGCTCGGAACAGGCTGAAGTTCGCGACGTGATCACGTGTCACACGATTGTGACGCGTTCGTTTAATTATTTCGGTTTTTGAAAGAAACTAGATATTTTGGACATTCCATCTACATTCACTTTCTTCAGTTTCTCTACTCCATGCGACGCGTTGGCCTTGCGCTTCTTGTTATCATTTCCTGTAATTATAACAGATTTTTTCTTGATTTTATTCGTATCTGTCACTTTCGGTATGGTAAACTCGTCATGTAAGGATTTCAGATAAAGATCGAGTTCCACAAAGCTGTAAGGACAGTTAAGGCAGTCACAAGAAATCAGAATAATTTAGTACTAACTCGTAGGTTGCCAAAAGTGCGGTCCGTATGTCAGATGGCAAGTGTTGAGATATAATATCACAAGCTGTTTTGATTTGTCCAGCTAAGAGACATCATTATTGACTCATCTAGATCACAAGAAATAAACTGACCGGAAAGAAGATCCTCTTTCCCGTCCTCCATGAGGCCGTCTTTGGCTAGATTTCGTACCAAGGTCCGAGAACATTTGAAGACCTCCGAGGCAACCAACCTTCGGACTTTATCTCTAAGATAATCAATCAGCCTTGGTATAGAATATTTATAGACTGTGATCTCCGAGGTGACATCTGCAAAGTACGTCGGCTGGATGAGAAACCTACAAAAATGATTGTGGCTCACTTTTCACCTCGCATATATGCATCATAGCGCGGGGTATAAAATCCAATGATGTAAATGTCAACAGATCTTTACTTGACGCAATTGTAGAAGGATCTTTGCAGGCTGTACTTTGCGTTCGCTTGGATAGGTTTGATATTGCTTGTTCGAAGATATCGTCTGCAGGGCGAAATATTCCGGATTGTTCACTGTTCTACTCTTGTTCTCAATAAGTTAGCCCTTCAGTTAGGAACAACTCACAGGGTATGCTGCTTGCAGTAGAGGAATGAGGAGGAACACAGGATCCATGGGAGTCAACAGAAGTAGTTTTCCATCTGTAATAATCATTAAAAAAATCGTATTATCTTGTATATGCCACACCTTCGATGACTTGCTTATCATCCAGAAACCAGGATCGTGCATTTGGAGGAGCCACAGACTGTACTTCTAGAATAGAAGCACGTCTCTCACCGTCCGCATCTTTTGAATATGGTAAGAACAAAGAAGCGACACCTTGATAAGATCTAGATCAGAGGAAGGCGTACAGCAGCGGTCTGGGAATATTCACCAGTGCGAGGGTGCGGTAGGCATAAAAAACGCGTCTGGTTTTGCACAGTTATCGTGTCCACGGCATCTGAGAGTAAAACCACAACATGCTCCGACATCTCTGGCCGTGAAAGGTGCTGTAAGACGCGTTATTACAAGGTATAAAGTCAAGAAAGTCCCTTGATGAAGTCACGGTCGCGCCTCTCACGAGTCGGCCACAATGTAAACATATACAAATCTTGACCGTGACGCTGGTACTGGCCTGGCCCTGAATTGATACATTCAAGTTTATCATGGCTTCCGCTACTGGTGAGCTACAGTTATTGCAGTCCATCGAACTGTAACCTGATATCCACATTAGGTACCGGAAAACTTTCCCGTGAGGAGTTTCGGCGACAGAAAGACCTCGACGCAGCTCGAAAAGCAGGGACAGCCCCAGCTGCATTAGATGAAGAGGGCAAGGCTATTAACCCACATATTCCTCGTGCGTTTTAATGAGTATATTACTGTTTAGCAGATCTTATGATCTTTCCCGTTTTTGATTTTAGAGTACATCGCGCAAGCACCTTGGTATCTCGATACCGGAGGGCCTTCACTCTCTCACCAACGTCGTCCAGATTATGACAACTCGTCCGACAAACTAGACAAATGGTATGACCGCGGTGTTACTGCAGGTCCTGCTGCGAAGAAATACCGTAAAGGTGCCTGCGAGAATTGTGGCTCAATGACACACAAGAAACAAGATTGCCTCGAACGTCCTCGAAAGAAAGGTGCAAGATTCACAAACACAAAAATTGCTCCCGACGAAGTTATTCAAGAAGTGTCTACCGGTTATGCTGCAAAGCGAGACAGATGGAATGGTTATGACGCTTCTGAACATCGGATGATATACGAAGAGTATGACGCTCTCGAGGCTGCTCGTCAGAAAATGAGGGAAGAAGAAATCGACAAACAGACGACCACAGATCTTGCAGCTGTGAGGAAAGTTGCGAAGGCTAGGAAAACGGAGGGAAAAGATGCAGATTTTGGGTCCAGTGATGAGGAAGACGAAGACGAAGAGAAGTATGCTGAAGCTGCTGATGCCGTCGGACAAAAACTTGACATCAAGACTCGTATCACTGTCCGAAACCTGCGTATCCGAGAAGACACGGCGAAGTACCTCATAAACCTTGATCCTTCCAGTGCTTATTATGATCCCAAGACACGATCTATGCGTGATAATCCCAACGTAGACGTTAGACCAGAAGATGTAAGTTCTACCTGGTTTTTTGTACCTTTGACATGATTTACACTTCCTTACTTAGGCCCAATTTGCAGGAGAAAACTTCACTCGCAGTTCGGGAGAAGCGACAAATGTACAGGGTCTACAACTTTTTGCATGGCAGTCGGCTGCTCGTGGACACGACGTTCATATGAATGCGAACCCCACACAGGGAGAGATCTTACACAAACAATTTATCAAAAAGAAGGAACACTTGAAGGAGACGAACAAAGACAGCATTTTGGAAACATACGGGGGAGAACAGTATCTGCAGAAGGCGCCCAAAGAGTTGTTGCTTGGTCAAACGGAAGATTATGTAGAATATTCGCAGTCAGGCCAAGTTCTCAAAGGACTGGAAAGAGCAAAGGCTAAATCGAAATACCACGAAGATGGTATGCGAGAATCTGCAGATATTCCAGACAGCTAACAATCCTTTTTATTTCAGTTTACATCAACAATCATACAACAGTTTGGGGATCTTGGTACGACCTATCAACTGGTCAGTGGGGTTACGCGTGCTGTCATTCTATCATCCACATATCGTATTGCTCCGGGCGGGCGGGTATCGAGGCTACACATGCTTCCAGCGCACAGCATCTTCTTTCCTCATCGAAGCCTGCTCCAGAGCCCTCCATTCCTGCTCCAGATCCATCACAAGAGGCAGAGGAACGTCGAATACAAGCACAGCGAGCATACTCAAAGGATCGATTAGGTGAAGGACAGCTCAAGTTGAGCGAGACTCGTTTGGCCGCAGCACTACGCGAGGAGAAAAAGAGGAAGGCGAATGGGGAGGAATGGAGCGGTGCGTCTGGAAAACGGAAAAAGGGAGAAGATTCGCATGATGTTACGGAGGAGCAGCTCGGTGCGTTTCATTCTTGCGTATTCAGTGTTCCGCTACTCAACTATGACCATAGAGGCGTACCGGATGAATCGAAATAGGGCCGAAGATCCAATGGCCAATTATCTCGACACGGAAGTGTAATTCTAACCTTGTACCATTAATTTTGCATAATACAGCAATTACTTTATTGTATCTTTATTCGGAAATGTTGCAACCGTGCGATCAAAAACGTGTTTTGAAATTGAATAATAACCTCCGCCTGGCCTTTGTCTACCCTACTCGTTCTTGTTACTACCTTGTTCCTTCCTCCTCCCGTGCTCAACTCAACCTCGGTATGCGTTTATGATTCAGTATGCAAATCACGACGGCACCAGCTTTGTTCTTTGGTTTGGGGGTCAAGATATTTCTCAACAAGTTCATCTATCATTATGAAAACTCATCCATAGCCGATTTCGTTTTCTTGGGCCTCTGGCAAGGCACAGCTGTGTATTATCTCCTTATGCGACAAGTCGAATTCGCTTGGGCCGCAGCTGTTGGAATTTTAGGCAGACTACTGTTTGATTTCGTCAAGGATTTCGATACCAGCAAGTGTGCTTGCACTTTGCTTGGCGTTGCTTTGGGAGTTTTAGTCACAGACATTTTGTCCCAGTTCATCGAGGACGACTATAGAGAGAGTTACCGTTCTGGAGATCATCATGGTCGCACGACCACGAAGTCAAGGAGCCGGCGACTGGTACAATTCTCGAAAAGCGAGCACAAGGAGGTTCGCAGGGAGAATGGTGTTAGAGAGAAAGGGAAGGAGAAGGAGAAAGACAAGGAGAAAGACAAGGGGAAAGGCCGTAAACCAGTAGAACCTAATTGGGAGGCACGCTCTATTATCACCGCCAACTCCATATCTTCCTCGTCAGATCTAGTGGATCCTAATCGAAACCTGACTCCGCTTCAACGCGAAGTGGCCAACCTACGTGCGAAAGCTTCGTTGGCGGATACGGAAAGACGGAGGTTTAAGGAGGAGAAGAAGTGGGCCTTGTCGCAAGGAAATCATGCTCGTGCATCTCAGATGAGCTGGCAGGTACGGAGGTATGCTGCTCTTGTGGAGAGTTTCCATAGAGAGGCCGACGCCAGGTTACTAGAAGGTGCATTTTCTCTTTCTGCATAGTTTATTCGGTAATCTCAGCCTCGTTCAGCTTCTCGTTCAAGGCCTCACCAGCCTACAGGCCCTGCTGCGCCTCAGAACCCGCCGCCGGGTCATACTGATCGTCACGGCGATCACCCGACGGTAGTAAACATTGAATTTGCACATCATCATCGAAAGCGGAGCTCTGGGACTCTCAAGCCAACCATTCGAGTTCAGGGACGAGAGTGCGTACCTCTGACCTATTTTTCGACTTTTCTTAATGCTTCCTCAATGGCAGGGTACGAGATCCAGGTCCAAGTAATATCTATATACGATAGCCATATGACCGTGGATCCCATTGGTTCTCGATACCATCAATAGTTTCGTGCGACGGCTACCTGGCAGGTGCGATTACCAGCGACATTTGAAGTTTCATGGAAACTGCAACGTTCTCAGCATATCGGCTACAATGAGCGAGTTCTTATGCGGCTGGGGTATTGGGCTATTGTATCTTACAACACTTGCCATGACTAGCGAACAAACGACGAGGTGTTATGTAGGATAGTAGTTTATGACGATGATACTAGATTGCGTGTTCTCACTTATCTTGTGGATCAACTATACGTTCGAAAGGGGGTTAAAAGATACAACAACTACCCATCATTACAGCTCTACATCTCGAACGCCGTCTTTGTCTACAATTTTGACTTTGAACTTGCCCGGCGCAATGACTAACCTCTTGCTGATCTCGTCTATACATCGTTTCAGTGTAGCCAATCCCTCTTCTAATGGTGCTTCTGGATCATGGTATCTGTTATTTCTCGGATTAGCATATGATGGATCATAATATGAAGGACGTCAAAAGAATCCGGGGCGGGGTGGGAGCATCCATGCTCTTAAATGCACGAAGCGGGAAGAACTAAAAATCCACCTACCGATCCAACAAACTCAGTGCAAAGTAACTGCCATAACCATGAGCAGCAAACGGAACCGATGCCATCGTTCCCAAATAATCAATCCAGTACAAATGGGGCGTGTGAGTGGAGATATCATATCCTCCCACCAGTAGGTTCACCATGTAAGGTGACCTCGAACGTAAGGACTCTGCAAGTTGGCGGCGAATCCATGAGGCAGACGACGAAGGAGGTAGCGGGTAGGTGTTTCGGATGTGCGCAAGTCGAATGTTACGCTCGACGTACTCTGCGAACTGTACTGTGTCGCCTGTAGTTTTCTGATTCAGCAATAAGATACGAGGTAGTTTGGGGGTAATGAACTGTACCAGGTTCGCCAGTGAATGACATGAGCAGATGAGTACTGAGCTGTTTTATTTTGTCTTCATCTCCCTTCATTTTTACGATCGACCTCGCTGCATTCATATCGGCTGCTACGATAACATAGCCCTTACCAACGAGTGCGAATGAGCTGTCCATTGGAGTTCTTGTTGCTGGTGAAGATGAAAGATCAACTTAGACGTAGGAGTCTTGAAGGTAGTACGCGCGTCCGACTTCAATCACGAGGTGATTGACGCGTCATCCTCATCTGACCCTTTGAAAAATCTTGCATTATGCCAGAGTTCGCAAAGCCTTGATATTCGATTGTTATGCCGATATGAGGGTACATACGGTTACGAAAATATGTAACTAATGTATTACGATAGTGAAGAGACGAAAGCAGGACAACAGATAGAATAACTTGAAAGAAAGACGACCAGGCAGATGGAATTCAAAGCAAAGGTATCGCAAAAGCGGTCACCGAGAGGACTTCCCGTTGACAGCACCAGATGAAGCACCATTCGGCTTGCTTGTTCGAGGCTTCTTAGACGGGACTTCGGGCGATGCCCGGCCCCCTCCACCCTCTTTCATGACCATTTTCGCGTGGATTTCTTCCAGCTTTGAGGCCTTGACTTTCTTTGGCCAAAAGAGCGTCACAAACCTGACAAAAACAATCAGAGAGAGAGAGGAGAAAGGTCAGAATCGTACGTACGACCAAAGATGT